>PVJS01000593.1:107802-123121 GCA_004027185.1 Glis glis | reverse complement strand
TCACATGTACATATTGTTTATGATAGTAATTCCATTAATTCACTTCTTTCTTGCCCTCCCCCTTCCCTTGTACCACTTCCCTTGTTCCACTGAGGGTTCTCCATTATCAACCGGAGACCCTTGTGTGACCCTACTACTCCTTAGGTTGCACATATTAAAGAGAACATATGTCCCTTCTTTTTTTGTGATTGACTGATCTTGCTTAACATAAAGATGAGTGGATTACAAAATTGTGGGAAATACACACAATGGAATTCTACTCAGCAATAAAGAAGAACAAAATAACATCATTTGCAAGAAAGTGGAAGGATCTGGAGAACATTCCCAGGTTTATGAATGGACTCAAAAGGGATAAGGAATACAAAAAGGCTTTGCAAGCTATAAAGCACCCTACACATGCTAGAAAGGATTATTACTAATGTTGATGACTATTTAATATCAATAAATATTTGCTTTAAAAACATACAAGTGGCCAAAAACCTACCACTTTACTTGTAAATCATCTGTTACAAAACTGCCTGTTTGATAGTACACATTTTAGAGCTTGGAGATTATGCTGCACATAATTACCTTCTCATAGGTCTTTTTTTAAAAGCTTTTTGAATATCAGAAAACCATCTTTATACTTTACCATGGGGACTGACAAACCTTAGGAACAAAGATCTTTTACTTTGTGATGAGATGAGGGATAAATAGGGAATGAAGGAAGGGCTACTGTTTGCTGAATTCTTCTATTTGCCAGGCACTGTGCACGTTACCGGTTTCACATCAACAACATGAAGTTTGGAACTGGGTTCTTCTGGTTTAAACAGCACGCTCTTTGTTTTCATTTGGGGCAGTTTTCATGCCTCCTCAAGGAGGCCAGAAGGCCCACGAGCACTCACAGGTCATTGCCGACATATAGACTCTGAAGTTGGTTGTTGCTTCATTTCTTAGAAAAATGTAGTTACGTCTGTAGAGCATAAATCTGTAAACACACAAAATTAATACATCATATCCATCTTCAAAGTATCCACATCTGGGAATTGGGAAACTACATCGAGTATTTTTCCTGCAACAAATCAGAGACTAAGGCAGACACTGAAGCCCCAGCATGCACCTGCGTTCCACAGCTCTATCTGGGGAGTAACCCGCATGATCTACTGCACTGGCTCTTTCAAAGAGAAGCCTCAGAAGGGAGGAGAAGAATGTCTGAGGGTTTGTCTGGGGAAAAATAAAAGAAATAATTGTTCTAAAAAAAGGAGAAATTGGTATTTCACTGGCAGTCCAAGTTGCAGAGGAACACTTTAAACTTCCGTGGCTGGTATCCTTCATCTGAAAATCACCATCTTGTTTTAAAATCCCTCATCTGGGGATTTGGCTGCCTGCAATCACACAGCCTGAAACCGAGTGTGTCTAGATACCCATATGGCCTCAGCGGGGCATCCCGGGGCACTCTGGTGAGCCGAGGCCTGAATTCCTCTCACCAGCGTATGTTCGGGAAGCAGCTGAAGAAGAAATCCATTTCCCAGCATACATCGCCAGCCATTGAGAAGGACCTATGTGGAAATGAGGTTTTGCATTATTATTTCATGGGGTCCTAGGGTGTGTGGTAAAGGGGCATTTCTGCCCCAGAAGTGGCATTCGACCACACTGTATGCTGTCCCCAACTTTGTCTTTCTTGAATTGAAGATGAAACAATCCTGTCAAAAAGCAATGTGTGTGGCCATGGCGTGCAGAGCTTTGGTGTGTGTAAGTGTGCGTGTGTGCATGTGTGCACATGCACCTGTGGGCGATGAATCTAAAACCTCCTTCCAAATTGAATTTGGCTTAATGTTTTTCTTTCTGCCCCTACAGTATTTAATTTCTTTCTCCTCTTATTTAACTGTGGAATTGAACTCTTCCACTGATAAAGCATTTTGGGCTGCTGCAGGGATGATGGCATTGTGGAAAATAAAGCTGAGTTATGTGGTAGTAATATTAAAGCAGCTGAGAGAGAGGCTTGGCAGCACCTGGCATGGTGAGGAGCACTGAGGACCGAAAGTGGAGTTCCCAAAAATCAGCCCCATCGTGACCCTAATCATGTCATCATCCCCCTTGAGTTCCTGTCACTTCCTTCACAAGATGAATGGATTGCAGGCAGTCTGCAAGATCTCTTTTCACTTGAGCAGCTTCTGATCAATATCATTTTGTAGAAATTTGGTATTCACCTGCAAACTTTTGCCAAATATCATGTGCCATTTACTGTGCTAGAGCCCGTGAAACGAGGAATAAATAAGCAATGGTGCTGTTCTCCTAGAACCCAGTCTAACTGAGGAGGCTCAACAATAGGAAGAGGGATATAAACGTGCGTAAAAGTGACACAATAGCTGTTGGAGATGTGGAACATTGAGGAAGAGTAATTAATTATGGGGGTCAGGGGAAATGAAGCCATTGTTTGCCATCTGTCTGTATGATAGGCAGGGAGCACATCAATTAGGAAGGGCGGGGTAGGAAAAGATCATTCCATGCTAGAGGAACCTCAGGTGCAAAGGGACATAAGAAAGGCCTAGAATGGCATGTTTATCAGACAGCAAATAAATCAAAACAGGTAATGGTGAACCATGATAATCGTAAAACATACACTGGGGTTACATCATACAGGGCTATATAGAAAATGGGGGAATGGTTTTAGTTATTGTCAGGTAGTACAGCCAATGCAGATTTAGAACTTTACAGAAATTGTTAGAAAATAGAAATAGATGTAATAGATGTTAGAAAATAGAAATAGATGTAACATAGTTGGCCACAGCCTACTCAACCAACCAGCCAGATTATAGAAAAAGGAAGAAATGGTGATTTTTTATTTCCAGCTTGGTAAATAGATAGTAGGAATACCTAGAGATGCAATTGACAGAAAATCTAACTAACAAAGATTTAAGCCATAATTAAGTTTATTTTTAATAGGAAACATGGAATTATGTGGTTTTGGAAGGTGAGGGTATTTTTTTTTAATCAACATTGTCACATTGTCCAGGTTTGTGCCTATGTTTCGAGTGCATCTAAATTAAGGATTGTGGTATCTACCTGGTAGATTAACATCTACATCATTATGACATGTCCCTCTCTATTCTTGTTTCTGCCTTTGATAAAGAGAAAATTCCTCAGATCAATTAAATTTAGTAGAGTTTATTTGAGCAAAACAAAACCATAATTTACAAACTGAGCAGCTTCTAGAATCAGCGTAGGTTCAGAAAACTCCAGCCAATAACTTGAGCAGACAGTGTTTATAGGAAAACAGAAGTGAGGCATAGAATACAACTTATTTGATCATAGCCTATCCAACCAACCAGTTAATTGGTTATAGCTTAACTAGCTAATTGTTTACAAGCCTAATCAGTTAACCAGCCACAGGGCCTTCTGCAACCAGACAAAGCCCAGTTATTGATATTAAACCCTATATTGGTTTGAGCTGTTGGACCCAGTGCAGGTCCCCTGTCCAACTCCATGGCTTCCCACAAATTTTATTATTTTATTTACTTATTTATTTTATTTTATTTTATTTTATTTTATTTATTTATTTATTTATTTTGGCGGTACCGGGGATTGAACCCAGGGGCGTTCTACCTCTGTGCTACACCCCCGGCCCTATTTTTTATACTTTATTTTGAAACCGGATCTCATGAAGTTGCGGAGGGCCTCACTAAGTAGAGAGAGAGAGACAAGGAGAGAGAGAGAGAAAGCTGAGGTTGGCCTCGAACGCCTCCCAAAGTACTGGGATTACAAGCGTGCGCCACCACGCCCAGCCCCCACAAATTTTATTTAGCACCTTATATTTAGTTCTATATCTGTTCTTGCCTTGTAGAATGATTGCTTTAGTATTAGTAGTTACACTAGCCTTTTTTCTTTTTTCTAGAGTTTGTATATTATGTATTTTTATATTTAATTTTATGTATATTTATATTTAAAGCATTTCTCTCACAGCATGTAACTGATTTGTATTTTATTTAGCTGGCAATATCAATGTCTTACATTGAGTATTTAGTTAATTTAAATGTATTATAAATATAGATATATTTAAGATTTTATCTACTATCTTTTTTTTCTTAGTACTGGGAATTGAACCCAGGGGCATTCTACCTCCAAGCTACTCCCTCAACCCTTTAAAAAAAATATATATATATATGTATATATATACACATATATATATACATATATATATATTTGAAACGGGGTCTCGCTAAGTTGCTGAGGCTGCGATCCTCCTGTCTCAGCCTCCCAAATATTGGGACTACAGGCATGCACCACTATGCCTGGCTTTTATTTACCATCTCAGTTTTTGTTTTTACTCCACCATTTCATGTTCTTGTTTCTCTTCTTATTATCTTTTTAGGATAATCAAATAATTTTAATATTCAATTTTCTCCTTTCTAGTTCTTCTATAATTCTTTGAATACTTACACTAGAGATTATAACATTTATCATAGATCCATTATAGTCTAAAAAAATTATTACCGCTCCTGTCTTTCTGTTATTTAACATTTACTGCTTACCTCCTTCTGCCTTTTGTGTTCTTTTTTGTCATGTATTTTACTTCTACATCTATTTTAAACTCCGTAAGATATTACTCTTTTTACTTTGTTCAGCCAGTACTTATATTTACCCATGGTTCACCCTTTCTGTTGCTCTTCACTCCTTCCTGTATTTGTGATTCCTTCTGGGATATTTTCCTTCTCTCTATATAAGTCATTTTACTATTTCTGTTGGGGGCAGATTTGTTAGTGGTGAATTATCTTAATTTACGTTTGTCTTAAAAATGTCTGAGTTTTTCCTTTCATCTTGAAGGATAGAATTTTGGTTGTCAGTACAGATGCTTTTCAACTTATGATGAGGTTACTTCTTGATAAACTCATAAGTCAAATATATCTTAAGTATAAAATGCATTTTTTTGGTAATTGAACCCAGGGCATTCTACCTCCAAGCTACACCCAGCCCCATTTTATTTTTTTGTTTTGAAACAGGGTCTTGCTAGGTTGCTAAAAGTCTTACTACATTGCTGAGGCTGTCCTTGAACCTGCAATCCTCCTGTCTAAGCCTCCCAATTACAGGCATGCGTCACTATACCCAGCTAGAAAATGCATTTGATATACCTACTGAACATCATAGCTTAGCCTAGCCTACTGTATACATGCTTAGAACACTTACATTAGCCTACAGCTTAACAAAATCATCAAACACAAAGGCCATTTTATAATAAAGTGTTGAATAGTTCATATAATTTATTGAATACCTGTATCTAAAAACATTGGTGACACAGTATGCCCAGCGTCTGCATCAGCGGTTTCCTCTGTGATCACAGGGCTGACTGGGAGCTGCCCAGCATCTAGAGAGTGTTGTGCCACATACAGCTAGTCCAAGAGAAGGTCAAAGCCCCGAGTCAGAGAACAGTTACTTCTGAATGTGCATCATTTTTTGCACCATCATAAAGTCAAAACGTTGTGGGTCAAACCTTGGGAAGGTGGGACAGTGTGTACTTTCTTTCAGCAGTAAGGATGCCATTCCGTTGTTTCCTGGTTTTCATTGTTCCAGTTGAGAAATCATCAAGTTTTATTGTTGCTTTATTGAAAGTAATGTATCTTGTTTCTCTGACTGCTTTTATGAGATCTCTCTTTATTTTGGTTTCTGGCATTTTTCTATGATGCGCCTAGGTGTTGTTCAAGTTTATGTTTATGCTGACCTGTCTTTCCGTTCACTGATGAGGTTTTCTGCCATGGCCTGCTATGCACACTTGGTATTTAACCAGTAGAGTGAAGTCTTTATTTCAGATTTCATGTATTTTTAGTTCTGAAAAGTCCCTGTTTATTTTTTACATGTGAAATTAAAAGACTTTTGTCTATCTTTTGTATCTTTTACATGGAATATTTAGTTAATTTAAGTGTAATATAAATACAGATATATTTAAGATTTTATCTACTACCTTTTTATGCTTAATACATTAAGCATCATTATATTAAAGTTATTTTCTGCTAAGTATCATGTCTAAATTATCTATCTCTGTGTTGGTTTCATTCATATGTGTGTGTACATGTGCACGTGAATGTACAGATGTGTGTTTTCCTCTTTATTTTCAGTCATGTGGGTCTGTCTTTTTCCGGCCAAATAATCTCAGATTTTTTTTTTTTTTTGGTATTGGGGACTGAACCCAGGGGCATTCTACCTCCAAGATACACTCCCACTCTTCCCAACTCCCACACCCCCCCTTTTTTTCCCAGTACTGGGGGGGAAAAGGGCATTCTGTCTCTGAGCTATACCCCCAGGCCTTTTTTATTTTTTGTTTTTTAAAACAGGGTCTCGCTAGGTTGCTAAGGCTGCTCTCAAACCTGCAATCCTCCTGTCTCAGCCTCCTGAGTACTGGGATTACAGATGTGCGTCACCACACCTTGCTTTTTTAAAAAACAAACAACAACAACAAAAAAAAACCAGGGTCTCACTAAGTTGCTGAAACTAGCCCCGAACCTGAGATCCTCCTGTCTCAGTCAGATTGGATTTTGAACATTGTTTATTCAAATATATATTTGTTCCAGAGGAAATATCAATTCCTCTGGAACCAATTGGGAACTGGTTGCCTGCTTTAATCCAGTGAAGGAAAAGGCTAAATCAAGATTGACATCCCTAGTTAAGCCTAGTCTATTTCCACTTCACTCTGGCCCTCCAAGGTTTTCGACTAAAATCCTGCTCTATTCATCAGAATTCTTTCTTTTGGTGGGCACTGAATTCCAGTATTTGTCTCATGAAACTATTCAACACTCTACTCTGCTTTTTAGAGGTTTTGTGCTTAAGCCTTTAGTCCCCTGTCCCTATCCAGATCCCCATCTCAGAAAATGTCCTTAAAGAAAAACTAGTTGCATGTTAAACCCCTCCCCCACTCCCACCCCAAGGCTGAGCCAAAAACTGGCAGTTTCCCTACTCCCTAGCAGCAGTTGGTAAAAATTCCAGAATCTAAACCTCTTGCCTGAGCCCAGAATCGCTAAATGCCACCAGAGTAAAGATGGGTACAGAATTCATCTCACCTCTTTGAGTTCTTCCCCTCTCCTGAGCTGTAGTCCCTACAGTTCTCATAGCCGTAGCAGCTATCTGGTGCCTTTAAATGGATGATTGCGGCACATTCTTTGACATTTTACCTGTTGTCAATGGGAACACGTCTCTGATGCAGGCTATCCCAACCACCCCAAAATGAAAATTCTTCCCAGGCCCTCATGTACTTCTTATCTGTCAGTCTCTGGGTGAGGATTTCGACCCTCATGTTTTTTTTTCCACCCTGATTGCAACCTGAGATACAACTTATACTAGTATTCCAGCATGAAAGTATGAGATGGGTAGAAAAGAATGCTTCTTTTACTTTCAAAACCCTCCAAGCTTCCTTTCCTGTATATCTCAAATACAAAATTAGGTCACCTGTTTATGATGGAGTCTAGAAGAGCAAGTATCTTGCAAAGGGAAATGAAATCGCCATTATTGGTTTGTACCAATTATGATTATATATTTTAGGACTAGGTATTTTGCTACCTGTCGTGAGCAATGGGCTACACGGTCCTAAGACCAATAAGTCACATCACACACACGATTTTTGTTTTTCTACAATGTTGAGAGGTTTATTCAACACTCAAAGGTTATAGCACATGGGGAATCATTAGTAAATTCTGTAAGTAAGGTTAAGTTAGTTTGGATGCTGGGCAGCTTCTTTGTCAAAAGCCAGTTAGCTATGAATGAGCATCAAGCAATACACTTCACACTAGAAAATCTAACAATTTAGGTCAAACAAGTATATTAAACTATATATAAATCCTAAAACTTAGAGCACTTCAAATACTTAACAAATAGTTACAAACAAGCAGGGGGAAGGGGATAATGAACCAAGTCTAGAATGGAAGAGGAGATTCTGAAGTTGGTCTAGGTGCTGAGAAGGCTGAAGAGTCACTGATCCTCAGTCAGCAAAGAGCAGGACTGAAGCAAAGTCGCTGGATCGGAGTCATATACACACAGTAGACGCATTGTGGTGTAAGCTAAGCTCAAGGTGTTAGGTGTCAAAACAGCTGGTCTTTTATAGGGTTCCCATAGGTATCTATAAGTGCTCTCAATTGTCTTTGGTAGGCTTATTGAACCTTACCAGACACTTGTCATTTCCACAAATGTACTGATGACATAAGTCCATCAGATGCAGGAAACAGATCTATGATCCAAGGGTCTGCTATCAATTGCAGCACAGGCATGTTGGTCTGAAACATAGGCTGACATGTCAAAACAAGTTACTTGACGAGTTCCTGATATTGTTTATGTCCCATGCTCTTTACAATTGACATGTCTGAACAAGTTGCTTATGAGCTCCTGAAGTTGTTTTATGTCCCATGCTATACACACTACCCCATTCCAAATCAAGGTTCTATTATCAGGGAATAAGGGTGGTATGACAAAATGGGCTTTGGATAAACAGTCACATCTTATTTCATTGTGGTTGAAAGATATGGAAATATAGACAAAGGAATATAATAGGCACTCAATCCCCTGCTCCTTTAATGAGTAAATAGTGTACAAATGTGAAGAGATTCGCTTAGAATTGGATGGGTAGAAAGCAAAAGTTAGGTACACAAAATTGGTTCTTCCATTTCCTTTACTGAGTGGCACGTCTACTTGTGTGCCCTAGAAGATTGCATAAGAGCAGAGATTGTGTCACATCATTTTGTAGTCAATATCTTGTCATAAGAAGCCATTTGGTTGTCATTGATTGATTTGATTAGAACTTTCAAGATTGGAGAGGATTTGAATAGTTCCAAAGGAGAATGAAACACAGTAATTGTTTGTGTGAAACAGTAATTGTGTGTGTGAGTGTGTGTGTGTGTGTGTGTGTTGGGAGTGAGAATTGTAGGGCTGTGTGGATATGGGAAGTGTGAGGGCAGGACAGTATGCAATAGCCTAGCTCTGTTGGAAAATCCATGTTGGCAACAGATAAGGAACTAACTACCAAGTTGGCAACAGATAAGGAACTATCTACCACAGCTAAGCTTTCCAGAGCTTTTGTACAAATAAGGTATGGAATGATGGGTATTTCACTGTGCAGAAGAGGAAACCAAAGAACAAGAAAGGAGCCAGCCCAAGGTTACAGTATCTAAGATAGAATCTATTACACAATCCAGACAGTAACCCCAACTCTCCAACCCTCCACTAAAATGAAATCCTTCCAACAAATTTGGGAATTTTGAAAGACATTCTTTGACCTAGACACTAGAGAAGTTTTACACAGCTCAGCTCTACTTAGTTGCATAATGAATGAATCAAGTACTTTAAATCACTTTGCAAAATCCCATACACTATCACATTTCCTTCCTTGTTACCAATACCTGTTAAATGCAATCCTTGCAGAGAAATAATTCACTTCATTGTATTAAAAAATGCCCAATTGGAGTCCTTTAAGTGTGGTGGTTCTCAATTATCTCACCCCAAATCCACTGTGAAGTGATAATTAGGGGCTAAAAGCTAAACCGATTACTGCAGAATTTTCTCCTGACAGCCATTTAATAGCTAATCAGGTGTTAAATCCCCAAATTATGCATTCCTCAGCAGCATGCTGATCACAATAAATTTTAAAAGTTTGAGTTATCAACTTGTCTTTCACAACTTTGCCCTGTTACACCAAATGTAAAGGAATTATCAATTCAGAACAATCAAAATCCTTAACAGTTTATTCTGTTTCTGTGTAGTATGTATTTTGATTAATGATCACTTTTATCTTATTTCTAGCCATAGCACATTGTCATAAAACCTGCCTTTGTCCAGTGAAAGATACCACATCTTAGTTACACAAGTGTGAAGGTGGCCTAATTTGCATACACATGAAGCCTACAACTAAATTGGTGGAAGTCATGGGGCCAGAATGTGTACTAATAGTATAGAACCAACTCTATGGCTTTACTAACTTGAAATGCCCTGCTCTCTCACAATTATATAACACATGCTCCTGCCACAGGAGTGCAAGCCATCCCACCACTATCCCAACACTGCAGAGTTGAATCCTGGCCAGAGACTCTGGACTTCACCCTGATAAGACCACTCATACCACATCCAATCCATAGTGACCACATAGGCACCTATTGGTGGGGGGCGGAGCAAGAGAACGAAAGAGCACAGCCTTGTCCACATGGCAATTAATGAACCATTATAGACACCCTCCTGATGTAAAGATACTGTGGCCTTCTATCTTTATCCCCCCAAACTGGGGAGCTAAATTAGTAGGAAGGCTTTATTTACATGATTAGATGTAAATAAAGATGTATGTATCATATATATATATATGATCCATATATATATGTGTGTGTGTATATGTATGTAAATGGGTATATATATATAACATATATTTATATAAATACATGTATATATACAAATCTATGTATATATGTGTATATAATTCTTCATTATGTTTGACAATACTAAAATGTATGTGACTTCTCAAAGCTGCTGGTGGTCACTTTCCATATTATTATGTTAAATCTGGTGGAATAGCACATTTAACTCTGGATTAGTGGTTTTCAACCAGGGCAAATTTTGCTTCCCAGAGGATATTTGGTGACATTTGGACATATTTTAGTTGTCCCAAACTGGAGAGAGGATGCTATTGGTGTCTAGTGAGTAGAGACCAGGGATCCAGCTTAACATCCTACAGTGACAGGACAACCCCCTGCCAACAAAGACAGATCTGAACAGGAATGACAACACTGCCAAGAGGGAGAAACCCTGCGTCATGTCCCAAATCTCCATAGCTTCCACACTCGACTACCTTGAGTATTCTCCAAGGCTGTGGGGCAGGTATGGAGGATGGTGAGGCATGGGAACAATGTCATGTAGGTCTTTGAGTCTTCATCCTTTTCCTCATTCTTTAAGAGAATATAGAATTCTTTTTAGCTCCATCATCTCTTTTTTCCATCTTTTTCCGGGCCTTATTAATTCTCTTTATTGTTCACCAAAAGGCCTCCTCATTGCCTAGTGACACAGTTAGTTTAATTGCATATTTACATATTCATTGAACAAATAATATTCAAGTGTCCATTGTGCACTATGTACTGTTCCTGACTTCATGGATCTTAATTAAACATTAGTGGTCGAGACCAAGAAAGATATGATAAATATAAAAAGTTAAGGAAACAAATGTATATAACAGATCACATATACAAGTGGATCCTGGTGAGTATTTTATTTCAATTAAGATCTTGGAAGAATAAATAGGAAGAATCACGTCAAAGAATAAAAATCGGGAAGTGATCTATTTAAAAGAAATGGTTTTTGAACTAGGACAGTTTACCCTCCAGCAGGTAAATATAAATAATAATGTCATAAAGTCATAAAAGTCCCAATCATTTCCTTTTCTTTAACTTCTCTTCCAATCAAAGCAGTGCATGCACTTAATTTCAAAGTCAGATAGTAATTGACAGCAGTTCAATTCCCTGCCAGCCATCCTGTTTCTTGACACCTGATTACCAAAAGCATTAACTTTTGCTTATTTTACCTGTGTCTTTTGACATTGGGTATGATATTTCTAAATAACATGCTTATCCTACTGTTCCTTGTTTTTCCTTTCAACTGTCATAGGAGTCATCTCATATTGTAGAGAGCCCCATACGTCACAAACACCAGAAAAACAAACCTACTGTAAAACACACAGTCCCCTCTGTCACTCTGGGTCTGTGACTTGAGACTCACACAGCAGAAACTATTATGCTACACATTGGCCTCGTGACCCACAGCTCAATCCTTAGGGAAAACCTTCTCCACTTCTTTCCCTGTGTCCTAAAATCAAAAAGTCTGACATTTGGTGGGCTGTGACACTACTGATGCACAGACAACTCTTCATAGCATGGCAATGATTCGAGTGACAAAAGCTTTCAGAAAGGAAAAAGGCCAAATTAATTAACTTGTCAAATCTTAGATTCTTGAATAAAGAAGACAAATTTCCCAAGAGTGCCTCATGTCCATTTTTCCAGTTTCCAATTCACAGCAACATAAGTAATCACTGACTAGCACGGTATGCACAATAATTGTATGTGGTGACTGAGAAAAATGTGAATTATTGAGCAATTTGCACTATCCTTTATCAACTTTGGAATATTTTGAAGGAAATTTAATAGATTTTATTTACTTAATTTTTTGAAACAGTTACAGATTTACAGAAAAAATAACAGTTAATAGAATTCGATACAACCCTTTCATTTTTAGATTTCCCTATTAAGATATTAGTATGACTCATTTGTTATAATTAATGAACAAATACTGGTATTATTAACTAAAGTCTAAAATTTATATTCAGGTTCACGTTTATGTTGTGCAGTTCTATGGGTTTTGACAAATGCATAATGTTATGTATGTACTATTATACTATAATACAAAATCATTTCCCTATCTTACAAATGCCCTGTGCTTAATCTATTCCCACCCCCAAATTCCTGATAACCACTGGTTGTTTCACTGTCTATAGTTTTGTCTTTTCTAGAATGTTCCATAATATAGCCTTGTCACACTGGATTGTGTCACTTAACAGTGTGCATTTAAGGTCCTCTGTGATTATTTGTAGCTTGCTAAGTCTTTTTTAAAATTTCTGAATAATATTCCATCGTATGAATGGACTCTGTTTACCCATTTACCTATTGAGATATTGGCTGCTTTCAGTTTGGTGTTATTGTGAATGAAGCTGCTATAAACATTTGCATATAGGCTTTGTGTTTTCAGACATTATTTCTTCAAATTTTTTATGCCCCTTTCTTCCACTCTGCTCCATTTAGGATTCTAATTGCACTTATGCTGGATAACATTTTACTTTCCCACAGGTCTCTAAGATTTTGTTCATTTTCTTTCAAAATTTTAGCCTCTCTGTTCTTCAGGTTGGGTAATTTTATTAGTTTTCAAATTCACAGATTTTTTTTATCATAAGTCTTCTGTTGAGAACATCTAATGAAATTTTTTATTTCAGTTGTACTTTCCAGGTCTAGAATTTCTATTTGGTTTTCTGTTAGTTTCCGTTTATTTGTTGAGATTTACCATCTTATCATTCATTAATGCCATATTTTCTTTGAATTCTTTGAACATATTTTCTTCCACTCCTTTAAACATATTTATAGTATCTGATTTAAAGTATTTTCTGATAAATACAACAGCTAGGCCCACTTGATGTCTGTTTCTATTGATGCCTTTATCCTTAGTAGGGATTACCCTTTGCTATTTCTTGGCACCTCTAGAGATTTTTTCATTGAACGCTAAATGTTATAAATCATTTGTTGTAGTGACTCCTGATTCTACACTGTTCTTTTGTGAAGATTACTTGTGGGTTTTTTCAAATATATAATTACCTTATCTGAACTCAAATTACAAAATCTGAATTATCATGTGAAACAGTTTTGGGTAAGGTTTTGTTGTGTGTGTGTGCGTGTGTATGTGTATGTACTGGGGTTGAGCCCAGGGGAACTCTACCACTGAGCTATACTCCAGCCCTTTTTGTTTTTTATTTTGAGAAAGGGTCTTGCTAAGTTGCTGAAACTAGCCTTGAACTTGTGATTCTCCTGCCTCAGCCTCCCAAGTCACTAGGATTATAGGCATGCACCACTGCACCCAGCTTGGGTGGTTTTTATTTAACCTGGCTTCCTATTTATCTTCCTTGTGCCTGCCATGTTCAGTAGTCAGTCAAGAATTTGAGCATATTTGTACTAAGATTTTGGAGCTCACTCTTTCTGTGGTACCCTTGATTTTCTGTTTCTCCCTAAGTTTTCAAGTTTTCAGTTACTTCTTCAACCCCAAGGTTCTGTCCTCTGACATTTTAAGCCTATGAGACTTTGACTTTTTGCCACTTGAACTGCAAATTGTAGGGAATAGAGTCAGTTAAAGGCATAGAAAATTCACAGATCTCATCAGAAGCAGTCATTACATCAGAAGCAAGAGTAGGTGATCTTACAGCATTGGCCTATTTTTGTTGATTCCGTAGGGTCTCTTGTGCACCTGTGTCATTTAGCAGTCAGCCTGAAATTTGGGCAGAGTTTATATGCATATATTTTAACTCAGCCTTTTGGATTCTCTCTCACTTCAAAAAATTGTTCCCTTAAATCTCCCACTCTGCTGACAATCTGAACTTTGTTGTCTGCTACCTAAGTTAACAATATTGCAATTTTGTGTCGCCAGAGGTGGGATGAGCGTTTGAAGAGATATTTAGTCAACAAAGCCACAAAATCATAGTTCTCACCCAAAGCACTAGTATTCTGTCAAGCGTGTACTCTTCTCCAGTCTCTTCTTGTCACTGATCATTTTCCAATGCTTTCAAGTAATTGCTTTATTTATAATTTTACCCAGTTTTTAAAGTTGCTGTCTGTCAGAGGTCAGCATCATGATGCTAAAACATCACTGATCAGCAAACCTGGATCATATTAAGTTTTTACCTTTAATAGGATATAAAAGACAAAATCATAAAAAATAATTAGAAATCTATGATAATAGGCATGTTACATATATACATATTAAGTACATATATATGTAAATGTGTGACATCAATAACAATGTGGGGGAATAGATCTATAAAAGAATAGCTTTTTTTCATATGTGATTGATGTTGTTATCAGTTTAAACTTGATTGTTATAACTTTAGGATAGTGTATGTAATTGCCATGGTTACCACAAAGAAAATATGTACAGAATAGACACAAAGTAAAGGAGAATCAAACCATGTCACTAAAAAAAACAACTAAACACAAAGGAAGGCAATAAGAAAGAAAATGAGGGGCAAAAAAAAAAGCTATGAACAAATAGAAAACAATTAACAGAAGGGCAAAAGTAAATCCTTCCCTATCAGTAATTACTTTAAATATAAATGGACTGAACTTCCCAATTAAAATATGTTAATCAGTTGAATGGATAAAACATCAGGATCCCACAATGTGCTATCTATACTTGTAGTATAAATCATATGCAAAAGGCTCAAAATGGGTTAAAGACCTAAACAGAATCACTAAAACTGTAGAGTCTTAGAAGAAAATGGGAAATCTTTACCTGTGCCTATGTGTTGAAGTTTTCCCATTTTCTTCTAAGACTCTACAGTTAGATGGACAAAGAAGGTGACCTAACTGAGGGAGTTGCGAGGGGGGTGGAGGGAAACACACTATAGCACATGATGTACATACACAAACCTATAAGACTCAATCACTATCCGGAGCATGAAAGGGAGGGAAGGGGGAGGGAATAGGGTGGGATTGGAGGGAGGGCTAAATGTGCAATGTGTGCATGTATGATGTTCATACCCTGACATATATCAAAATGTATAATTATAATTTACAATGCA
>PVJS01000593.1:74792-107702 GCA_004027185.1 Glis glis | reverse complement strand
GAAGAAGAAGAAAATGGGAAAACTTCATGGCAAGGATTTCTTGGATATGAGCCAAAAAGCATGGACAAAAACAACAAAAAGTAGATAAATTGGAAATGGACTACATCAAAATAAAAACCCTCATGAATCAAAGGACACAGTCAACAGAATAAAAAGGCAGCCCATGGAATAGGAGTAAATATTTTAAATCATAACATGTGATAAAAGGAATATATAGAATATGAATAAAACTTCTTCAACTCACCAACAACCACAAAAAATAAATAATGCAACTTAAAGATGGGCTAAGAACTTGAATAAACATTTTTTTCCAAAAAAGTTATACAAGTTGCCAAAAAACATTTGAAAAGATACAAAATATCTAAATTGTAGGGTAATGCAAGTCAAAGTCACAATGAGGTATTACTTCATGCTATTAATAAAAAGTGCACAAACTAAATAGTATGGTGGAGAAGTCAGAGTCCTTTGCGCTGTTAGTGGATTGTATAATGCTCAGTTCCTGTGGGAAATTTTACTATGGTTCCTCAAAAACCTAAAAATAGAATTACCATGCAATCTACTTTTGAATGTATATTCAAATCCAATTCCAAGCGGATCCCATTCCATTTCTTTTTTATAAATTACTTTTATTGGTGTATTATAGTCTCACATCATAATTTAGTTCATAGTGATAGTGACATACATGCACATAGTGCTTGGTGAGCTTTCCCAAGCTCCCTCCTCACCCACCTCCTCCTCATTCCCCATACATGATATTGAGATTGGCATTGATATTCTCACATATGTACATAATGTCAATGGAAGTGTTTCCTCCTGATATATATCTGAAAGAATCAAAAGCATGGTCTCAAAGAGACATTTGCACACCCATGTTTATGGCATGTTCACAATAGCAAAAAAATGTAGAAGCAACTACCTGGTCATTGACAGATGAATGGGTAAACAAATGTTTTATATCCATTCAATGGAGTATTACTCAGCCTTAAAAAGGGAGACAATTCTAACACTCATTGCAAATGAGTAAACCTTGAGGATATTCTGCTAAGCAAAACAGTCACAAATGAACAAATACTGTATGATTATATGACCTATCTAGAACCGTCAAACTCACAGAAGGAGGGGGGAGTGTAGTAGTGCCAGAGGTTTCAGGTGGGGAGCACATGGAATTGCTGTTTAATGAGTATAGAGCTTCAGTTTTGCTAAATAAAAAGGTTCTGGGGATTGGTTTCCTAGAAATATGAATTATCTTAGCGAATTATACACTGAAAAAATACAATGATAGTTAATGTAGTTTACCACAAGTTTTTAAAAAAACAAATCTTCTCTTGAAACATTCAAGCACATCTTTTGTGTGTTGTTTTTAAGCCATCTCTCCTAAAGCTGTCTTTCTGTTCCTGTGTGCACTGATCTCCCTTTGAACTTGCTTGACCGCTATTGGCAAGCTCTCCTTTGTCTCTCACCCTGAGGACTGCGTTCACTTGGACCTTTTGTTAGATACTCCTGTTCTTGAATCCTATGTTTTACTCCCTTTTTGTTTACTGCACGATTTGGTAGAACAGCTTCTCCAGTAGCTTCCTGAGAAATGGGGTGTATGACATGCAATTTTTTATGACCGTAAGTATGTCTGAAAATATCTTTTGCCCATCTTTATACTTATTATTCAGCTGATTATGGAATTCTATGATGGGATCTAGAATTTTGGAAATACTGTGTTATTCTTTCCTTTCTTCAGTGGGTGGCTGAAAAGTCCACTGCCATTCAGATTCCTCATTCCTCTTCTGAGATTTAAAAACTATGTATTTCTGGACAGTCAGAGGATCTTTCCCTGGTTTCGGTTAGGCTGGCCCCAAGCACTGAAATTCAAATCATCTACCTTCATAGGTGTGCATTGAGGTGCTCATTCAGTATGACCTTTGAATCTGTAATTTCCTGTTCTTTAGTTCTAAGAGAATTCCTTAATAAAATTATTCCTTTCATTTCCTATATGTTGTCTTCCTGGGAACCTTGCCATTTGCTTGTGACACTTATCCTCTTGTTACTTGTGTTTTCTCTTCTGTTGTCTACTTCTTTGCCTCTTTGATTTGTTTCCCATAACTCCTGTGGAATTGCCTCAATTTTTATATTCTATACATTCAACTGGATTTTTAAATTTGTGGTGTCATAATTTAATTACAACTGCCAAAATTTAATTTTTTGGATCTTGTGGTGTTCCTCTTTTTGTACTTTTCTTATTCTATTTTCTTGCAATAATCTAAGAGTAATAACTATATTTTTTGTACTTTGTTTCTGCTCCACACATTGCCTCTGTTTCTTTCAAGGTACTTCTATGTGTTTACATTTTTTGTCTCTTATATCACATGCTTTCCTCGAATGCCTCATGATCCTTGACTGGTCATTTATATTTAAGAATAAGCCTTGCTTACCTGCTTGGAGACTCTGTCTATGGGCATATAGATCGGTGGTTTTCTTGGCAGGTGTACCAGGTGGAAACCTAGACATTTTATTGGGTGACTACATCAAACATGAGAACCTCCTGGTCCATCCCATTTCTCTACAGAAGCATCCTCCCCTCTCCTGCCTGGAGGTCAGTGTTTGGAGGAGCTTAGTAGTAGGCTGTCCAGAAAGGGAAGGTTATCAGTTCCTTCTTTAAAAACCTTCTTGCCTTACTTTTACATTTAGCACTACCAGCCATTAACAAGTTAAGAATCCCTTTGTTTCCAACCCAAAGCCTTAACCTGAGGTCTTTGTCCACAGTGGAGGATGGGCAATTCCTTGGCTGTGTAGTTTAGAGAGAGGATCTAGAAATGAAACTGATCTCTATATAGGCTTTATGTACTTTATTTCCCTAGACTTTTATCCCATTTTCAAGCCCACCCACACTCCCACTTCTAGTTCCTGAGTTTTTCTAGATTCTGCAGTATGAGTTCCTGGTTCCTAGGCCTCTGATACTATAGGTGTTTTCTGGCTCTTTGGTCCTCTAACGTAAGCTGCTCAAAATTATCTGCTTTTTTGCCTTCCACAAATTTTATGCTGATGTCTCTTAATCCATGCTCCTTGATATTTTCTTTAAAATCATTTTAATATGATTTCAAATACATTTTAAGAAGTAGTAGAAGTAAAAGTATGTGCTCATCTGCCATCATTTCCAGATTCTTCTTCTTGAGTCTTTGTTTTGTCCATCCCCAAGGATAGAGTTATCTGTGCTAAGTAGCATTTTTGTTTTCTCTTTCTTACTGTTTACTCATGTTTTCAACACCTAATCTGTGACAGACATTGTACCAGGTTGAGTAAGACACAGGTACATTGGAGGAAATAAGTCTACTCTTGAGAAACCTGTTTCTGCCATTAAGCTGTAGGAAGGTTGTTAAGGAACATGCCCACTAAAGAAGCCTCTACATAAATTATTTTGCCTTCAAATGCTGAGAAAATATTTGCTTCTCCTAAAGACTAAATACTGCCTCTTCCCACCCTGATCCCCATCAGCCACGCATGTGTGGTGCTTACCTTGCACCTAGCCTTCTAGGAACCGCACAATCAAATGTGACATCAATTTGAACTACATGTTTATCTATTGTAGGCTTTCCCTTTCACCTCCAGCTCTTGAATTTCTGTTCTTGTATTTTCATCTTTCCTGACTTTAAGTTAAAAAATGTTGCACAGGTTTTTATTTCAAGATGCTTCATATATTTTATTCAGTGAGAATAAACAGTTGAGTTAATTATCATTACCTGAGCACCTCTTGGCAAAACACTTAAATAGAGTGGGCTTTAAAGAACTTTTTCAAAGAAAATGAGAAGAGTTTTTTCTTTGCTACTGTGGTTATAACAAGGGTCAAATAATGAAACAGTACCTTATTCAATAACAGACCCATAGTAGGTCCTTTAAAATATTCCCTTAGGGACTGAATACATAAAATAATTTCTTAGCAGCGAGGTTTGCTAATTATAGGAATGCTTTGCTATTGCAAAATTAAAGGGTTCTTTTCATTGGCATAAATCAACCAACATTTATTAAGTGCCTATTTCATTTACTGTCAGCTTAAATTTAAAAGACTCTTTTTTTTTGTCTGAAAAGAGAATAAACTTGATGATCTCTCAATAGCTCTGCCAACTGTAAGATGTGATGATTTCTGTGATTTTGTAGCACTACTAGATGTTTGGTTTTATATTTTAGATCAAGTCCCTAAGCACATAACAAGTCCGTAAAGTAATTTAGACCTTCACTTAGATCAATGCCTTGAGCTTCCGAAGATTGGATTTTTGTTGTCTTCCCATGTTTTAAAATCATATAAAACAAAAACGAAATCATTCTTGACTGAGTGATGGCTGTTCTTAAAAGGGCTGGCTGTGTTTCCAGGTTTTGGAATATATAGCCATTCTCTAAGAGACATACCCATCAGCTCTCAGTAGGCTCTCCCATACAGAGGCACCATGCTTCCTAAAAGTGGTAGCAAACCGATGGGTCGAGTGGTTGTAAGATCAAGAGACATGTTACACTTACTAAAATTGTAGAAGGCTAAGTCTTGAAGAATTTTTAAATAGTCCTCTGATGTGTTCTGTTGTTATTGTTATTATAGTTTTTGTAACAAGTATTTGCCCTTCTGCTATGAACTAACTAGTTCATAGCACCTCCAATGTATTACACAATACAGTGATTTTTAATTTAGTTGAGTGGCTTGCTTTCCTTCATGAGGAAATGGTGGAAGAAACAAGATTGACCAAGTCAATGTTAATATTCAGAATGTGATTTAGAGTACAGAGCTCAGATTGGCTTTCTCATTACACTGAAGGATTACAGAGATGTGCAGGAACACTGTTGGTTCATCATTACTAATACGCACATGCCAGGATATACAGGCAGCAGAAGGATTGAAAAGCAACGGCCTCAGCTCTGAATTCCAGGGAGTTTATAGGCTTAAATCATCAAGACTTGACATCAGGCAAATGGAGTTTCTGAGGCTGAACAATAATTTGGAACCAAAGGTATTTGAATATGCCAATGATTAAGAAAAATTCTTCTTAGGATCGCCATAGGAAAGCAACTTCTACAAATATAGTTACCCAGGGCTTACCTTCCACACTTGGAGCTGTCTGTACCTTTTTTGGTGGAATTAAGCATTTTGACCAGCATGGTTTTGTCAGGGGAAGACAAAATAATTCTGTGGGTTCTTGGCCTCCATGATGAAAAGAATTTCAACAGGTGGCATCAGAGAAAAGGCAAAGGTTTAATTCAAGAAAGGTGGGGATTCCGGTTCAGGGGAGACCTGGGCCATCTCAAGAGGGGGAGAGCGAGTCTCTCTGGGTGTGTCCATCCAAGCAAGCAAGAGAGCCTTTTCGGCTTTTTCAGTTCTTTTATAGAACCCCCCATCACGGGGTAGATGGGGTCGCACAATGAAGGTCTGGACTTCCTCTTAATCTTCAGGTTCCCTGGCAACCAAAGGGTGGTGTCTGGCTGGTGTCTGACCTTTGTCCTCCTCATGGACCCTTTGTTTACACTGAGCATCTCAGGGATCTCAGGTGGGGAGAAGAGAGGCCATTGTGATTAGGGCGTGGACTCATTGAGGCTTCTGCCTAAGACAGAACACACCCTATAGGGTGGAGTTAGAGATCACAGAACTTTCTAGATTTTAAAACCATATTTTCCTTCCCATTGTTTCCTTTCTACCTAAAACTTCTATCTCTTCTATTCTACTTCATCAGTTTGATGTTCTATCCAGCCCACTGAGAGAATGGGGTTAAATCTGTGATGGAGATTGCTGGGAGCCATCTTAGCCCATGCAATGAGGTCACCATTTTGGACTGGCTTAGCTATGTACATAGTACATACTGAGTGGAAATTGTCCCCAAGAAGACAAGCTTCCTTGGACCTGATGGGACTGAAAGGTGGACCTAGATGACCTCCTATTCTCCCTGAAAATGTTTACCTTGCCCCTCCCTAAACCTGGCCTGTGCCTGCCACTCCCTAGCTACCACTCCCTAAACCTAGCTCCTGACTGCCTTTTCCTAAAACTTAGCCTGTAACCCTAAACTTAACTCATGATCTCCTTGCCCTTTGCTTAGTGAGACCGGAGGATCCGGGTTCGAGGCCAGCCTCAGCTACTTAGTGAGGCCCTCCGCAACTTAGTGAGACCCTGTTTCAAAATAAAGAATAAAAAATAGGGTTGGGGTGTAGCTTGGAGGTAGAATGCCCCTGGGTTCAATCCCCGGTACTGCAAAAAAAAAAAAAAAAAAAAGGACGCTTGCTGCAGGAGGTCAGGAGAATGGCCTGGCTCCTCCTTGGCCAACCCTGTTATTAAAAAATAATTTGAGACCCAGAGTTGTTCATGCAAGGAACTTCAGCAAGCAGCAACCATGGCACCGATCCATTACAGGAAATTCTTGAAGAGAAAGAATATTCCAAGTCTATTAAAAGACAGGTCAGATGGAACTTTGAATAAGACGACATCATGTTTACTCAAAGATTGGGCCACAGAACTTCTCTTGGTGTGAAAAAGGCCATTTGACCTTCTTCTCAACTTTCTTTACTCTTGGGTAAAGAAAGAAAAGATTTTGATTGATCATGTAATACTGTTAAAATTTGGGGATGCTGTTAATGAAATGAAGGACTCTTTTTTTTTTTTTTGCGGTACCGGGGATTGAACGCAGGGGCGTTCTACCTCCGCGCTACGCCCCCGGCCCTATTTTTTATACTTTATTTTGAAACCGGGTCTCACAAAGTTGCGGAGGGCCTCACTAAGGAGAGAGAGAGAAAGAGGGAGAGAGAGAGAGACAGGGAGAGAGAGAGCGAGAGAGCTGAGGCTGGCTGCGAACCCGGATCCTCCGGTCTCCGCCTCCCAAAGTACTGGGATTACAAGCATGCGCCACCACGCCCAGCTAAAATGAAGGACTCTTGATAGCAACATGAGAAGAGAATCTTACACATACATTTGTGGACACACACACACACACACACACACACCCATACTGCTTAGATCTTGTTTGTTAAGCAAAAGATTGTGAGACTGGAGAAGGCAGCAGGTGCCAAGAATACTTGCACATTCTATTTGCCACTTGTAGTACTGTTACTTATGGTGTTCATATCTGATCACTTGACTACATTGTAAGCCCTTGACACCAGGGACCAGCTATTTGCTTCTTTATTCCTCCCAAGGAAAGTAACACAGGGCTTTACACTCCCATAGGAAACATCTAGATATAGGGAGAAAAATCTTTGCTTAAAGGAAAAGGGATCTGAAACGAGTTACTTCACCAGTTGTAGAATGAGAGGGTTAGACCACAGAAAGACACATGGATAGGAGAAATAAGCACGTGATAAGCTAAAACAAACAAACAAAAAACCTCCCACAAAATTACAGGTTGTTGTTATAAGAGTCTCAAGTCTACATTAAAAACTGGTTTTGGTTATCTATTTTTTATTTACAAAATTTGCTTTGTCAACCAGATTGTAAGATCTCCTCCCTAGTTACATCAGTTTTTGTTTCCTCATATCTTTTTTTCTTGGTTACATTAATACTTTCCATTATTCACTAAAATACCTCCTCATTGCCTAGGCACATTCTTAGTGTAAGTATGTATTTACATATTCATTTAACAAAAAATGTTCAATTGTCTATGCTATGTTTAGTCCTAACTTTATACATGTAAATTAGATATTAATGGTAAATACCAAGAAAAATGAGATAAAGATTTAAAAATTAGGATAATAAATGCATACATCATACCATATATTTGAGGGTCCTAATGGGAACTATTTTAGTTGAAGTAAGACTTTCTTGGGAATACACAGGGGAGAATCAATCATGTCAAAGAATAACAATTGGAAAACGAGTGATTCAGAGGGAATAGTATTAAAACTGGAATTATTTGATCTGTAGATGGGAAAGCTAATGTATAATGTCATAAAAGCCCCATTGATTTTCTCCTTTTATATAATTTCTCTCTTAAAGTAATACATGTACTTAGTTTTAAAAAGTAAATAGTAAAATAGGAAACAAAAAGGAGGGATCAGATAAAGGAAGGGGGAGATCAGTAGAATAGTGGAGAGGGAGTGGGGGAGAGAGGTGGAAAGGGGAAAAAGGAGGTGTGATGAAGGAAACAGTTCAAATAATTCTGTGGCTATGTATGAAGGTATTACTACCAATCTTACTAACATGTACAGGGCACAGGGGGAAGAGGAGGAATGTAGTGGGATCTGGAGGGACACACACCAAGTTTTATGTGCATGTATGTTTGTATCACTTTGAATTTCACTATGAAGTATAATTGCAATGCACCAGTAAAAGTATATTTTTAAAAAGGTCAATAGTAATTACTGAAAAAGTCATTTTCTGCCCATCCTCCTCATGTCTTGACATCTAATTACCAAAGGCATATACTTTTGCCTATTTTACCTATTACTTTTGATATTTAGTAGCTTATCATGCCCAAGACTGGATTGAAATCTGTTCTTAGCAATTTTTTTTTTTTGGTACCAGAGATTGAACCCAGGGGTATTCTACCTCCAGGATACACCCCACCCCTTTTTATTTTTCTTTTGAAACAGGGTCTCACTAGGTTCCTGAGAGTTTCCCTAAGTTGCTGAGGCTGTCCTCGAATCTGTGATCCTCCTGTCTCAGCCTCCCAAATACTGAGATTACAGGCATGCACCACCATGCCCAGATAATTATCTACTATTTTTAAATTCACATAATTTTGTGATCTCAACCAAATTGCAAGGCACAAAAAAGATAATCACTGTGTGTTGTGTTGCTCAATCAAATTCCTGAGGTTCCAAAGAATTTGTATGTGGCAGTGAGTATCAGTGTGTTCCCTAAACACCATCAGGGTTGGAGATAATTTTGTTTTAGAAGGAAAGATCATGGAATAGAAAATACTAGAAAGACTCAGAATTGAAATTGAAAGAAGACATTGGTTTGACTTCTGTCTGACCTTGGACAAATCATTTTTACCTCTCTGGACTTCAATTCCTATCTGTCAAATAGGAGTATTGACTTCTGCTTTTCTTCTTAGTACTATTATAAAGGGAATCAAATGAGATTTATAGATGCCACTGTAAAATACTCCATAAGTTAAGCATGTCATTCTTATACTATACAGTAGGACATCCAGTGAGGATAGAAATGTTTTACACCTGAGCTATCCAATATTACGGCCTCTAGGCATAGCTACCTGGTGATATTGAACACTTCAAATATGAGTGGTGTAAACCAAAAAACTGAATTTTCGATTGTATTTAATTTCAGTTCATTTCAATTTCAGTAGCCAATTAGGACAGTGTAAATCTAGTCTAACCTCCTGGTTTTACAGATTAGATAACTGAAGCTACAGAGGTCATATTGTTATGCCAAGGTCACATGGAAAGGTCTCTGTAAACAAAGGTAGCAGAACTCCTATAAATGATTTTTTTTAAAATGTGGTAAGTTTATGGTTATTCTCACGATCTTCCTCTTTACAATAAATTGTGTTTCACTATGATCAAGGGAGAGTCATCCGTGACAACTAGAGAGGAAAAACCAAGGTGACAGAAAATTCCTTTGCACTGAGATTGAATGGGCTTAGTGACTAGATATAGTATAAATGTGGGACAGATAAAAATTTAAGGATACATGGATTGAATTATAATTTAGTTGAGAATTCCTTTGCCTGTATTTTTGAAGCTAAGCAAAAGCTATAAGGGCACTTAGAGACCACTCAATTAAATTTTTCCACTTTACCCTAAGGACAATTAAGGATAATTGATCGCCACATTCCTTCCATGGAACTCCTCATTCGACACCACATTCATAGACCTAATTTCTTTTTCAGGATGACATTTGTTGTGTCATTTTCAAGTATTTCAATTATAGAATATCTTGAAAATAATTTTTATAAAAGAGAAAGATAAAAATCACTTGTATTCCTTCAACCCATAGTTACACACTTTTTAATACTTGATAGACTTTTCCCTACTATTTTTTTTTTTTTGCAGTATTGGGGATTGAATCCTGGGGCATTCTACCTCTGAGCTACATCCCCAGCACTATTTTTTATTCTTTATTTTGAAACACAGTCTCGCTAAGGTGCAGAGGGCCTCACTAAGTAGCTGAGGCTGGCCAGGAACCTGCAATTCTCCTGTCTCAGCCTCCCAAGTACTGGGATTACAAGTGTACGCCACCACGCCCAGCTTTCCCTACTACTTTACGTATAAGATAAATCATTCAAATAAAGTTGAGATTATTATGTTTGGTATTTTTATTTTTTTCTCTTATCAAGAACTTATAACCATTTTTTTTCAGGAATAGACCAGGTTTTAAAAGTCTAGTTCTGACTCAACTTGCTGTGGTACATTGAGCAGGTCACTGGACTTCATTCCTTTGTGTCTACAGATTTCCAATAGTACAATAATGCTCTATTTCATAGAGTTTGTAACCGTGAAAGGTCTCGTTCCACTGCCGCCCAGTGAAGCCAATAACTGGAGAGAGAGAGTGTGCGGGAAAACAAAGAGTTTATTGGCGATAAAGTAGATGCTGGAGGGCTGTCACCAACATTCCATCTTGCCAGGGGTCTTAGACAAAAAGCTTTATATGGGGTTTCTGGGGAATCTAATTTTAGCCAGAGCCAGGTTGGGCACTGGGATGGTCATTAGTTCTTTAAAATACTCTTGATGTGGTTTTGGTGTTGTCCATAGGCTACCAGGTGTTCCTGCTGTCTGTAAACCTGAAGAAAGCTTACTGATTCGGAGGTTGTGTGACTGGTGTTGCTCTTCAATGTTTTCTTTTGTTCTTCTTTTTTAGGCAAGGATGACTTGATCAGTTAATTATTTGGGGAGTGGGGTAAAACAGAAACAGTGAAAAACAGACTTCCTAGTGCTAGGAGTGTACTAACCCATCCATCTGCTTCAAGATGCTGTAAGAATTAAATAGCCCAGAGTGGTGGTACATTCTTGTAACCCCAGTACTTGGGAGGCTGAGAGAGGAGGACTGCAGGTTATAGGATGGCCTTAGCAAGTAGCAAGACTCAACAACCTAGTGAGACCCTGTTTCAAAACAAAAATTAAAAGGGCTGGGGTGTAACTCAGAGGTAGACTGTCCCTGGGTTCAATCTCCAGTACCACAAAAATAAATAAGTAGATAAACAAACAAGTAAATAAACTGTTGTTTTTCTTTTCTGACACAGATTTTTAATTAAAAAGGTAAACCAAGAGTTAAATCAACTAGGTGACTTCACATAGACAGATGGTGATATATGAGCTCCAGATGAAGGAAGAGTGCACAGGAATGAGGCAAGTGGGCTGGCTCCGAGAAAGGGGTAGAGATTGATGGTGAATCCCTTTTTCTAGTTCCAACCCTCCACTACACCATTATGTAACTCTGGATCTTTAATTGTGGAATGAATGGAGAACCCCAACTCTACCATTCATTGTCTGTGAGATCACCCTCCCCAGCTGTATTTTACCATCTGAAAAAAGAGGGTATTATGCTAGAGGATATCACAGGAAACTTTGAATACTAATACCTTATGTCCTGGGATTCTGGCCCAGTTGCCTTGCTAGCCCTTCTAGGACTTCTTTTGACCATTCTCCATCCTGTCTCCACTTCCAATTCAAGAGTCTTCCTAGAATCTGTCCGGAGGCACTAGAAGTGAGATACAGCATGGCAGGGAGAGTGGATAAAATGCTTCATTCTGGCCATCTCCACGGAATAAACAAAATTTGTCCATACATAAAATGCAACAAGTCACAAACGTACACAAATATGTCAAATATACAGAAATGCTATGTCGGCAGCTCTGCAAGAAAAAAGGAAAAGTTGACTGTATTTTTCCAATGTTTGCTACAGCTAGACACTGGTCTTAACAATCCTTTAAGGGGGGTATATGATTGTTGTTGTCCCCATTTCATAGCTAAGAATATAGTCTCTTTCTCCAGGTGATGTAAGTGTAGCTAATAAGTGGCAGGAATTCTGCTTTGATTACAGACAGTATGACTCTAGAGTCCACACCTTATTGTCTAAAATACAACATCTTTATAAATGTTCAGGACGCAATAAGTCACTTGGAAAAAGAATAGCTGGAATACTGGAGTGGACATGATCATTGGTAGTTTGGGGAAAAATAAATCCTGCACTCACATGCGCTTCTGCCCCTACTGCACAATCAGTCATGTTTATATATAAGTGACTACATAGAGGGCCTGGCCCAGAGCAAGTGCTCAAAACATGATGGATGAATGAAAGAGTAACTGAATGAATAAATGATAAGATAAAGGTAACTTGCCTCTCCTATGTCAATCAGAAGCAGAACAAATGGGATATTATTCTCCATGTTCAACATGAGAATAGCACTTCCTTTCTGTTGAGTCTCTATGGAAATGCACATAGGTGTTAGAGAGTTGGTGTTACATTTCAACAAAATTCATTTAAATAAGCATGCCTCAGCTTGCCATAGTTCATTGAATGCAGAATGTAGCTCAGCAGTCAAAAAACAGGGTGAATCTTACTGGGAGCTCAACGAAAAGCAAATTGCATAGGGGGAATCTACATATCAGCAACTTGTCTTGAAAAGGGTTGCTTATGTGATCATAAACCAGATTTTTAAACCAGACACTAAGCAAGGTATATAGGAATTGGGTCCCTCAGCTGCCCAGGAATCTCCTAATGGTTACATTCATCCACCCAAAGAACATCTGATAAACTCCTGCCTCATTCAAAATTTTATCTCTAAGAAGGTATGAAAAGGAAAGAGAGACTTCCATTTGAAAAGAACATTGGGCCTCAGTGATTATGGTGTGTTCATCTAGACTCATCTGTCATAACAAAGCTGCCATTCTGGTGGGAGATGTTAACAGTGTGGAGTTCGTGCATGTGAGGGGTGAGAGTGTATGGGAAATCTTTGTGCCTTCCTTTCACTTTTGCTGTGAATCTAAAATTGCTCTAAAAAGTAAAGCATTTTTAAAAGAATAATAGTGATACAAAGAGTCAGAGTCAGATTACTGTAAGTAATATTTATTATCATCACATTTTATGCTTTTAAAAATGGAATTCCAAAATTTTTGAACACATCCTCTCCCTTCAAGAAAACACAAATGAACTAAATAGACACTTCACAAAAGAAAAGATACAAATGGCCAATAAATACATGAAAAAATGTTCAACATCATTAGCAACAGGGAGATGCAAATTAAAACTATACTGAGATTCCATCTAACCCCAATCAGAATGGCAATCATCAAGAAGTCAAACAACAATAAATGCTGGCGAGGATGTGGGTAAATAGGAACTCTTCTACACTGTTGGTAGGATTGCAAATTAGTGCAGCTGCTATAGAGATCAATGTGGAGATTCCTCAGAAAACTGGGAATGGATCAACCATATGATCTAGCTATAGCACTCCTGGGTATCTTTCCAAAGGGACTTGATATGAACTCTGAAAGATTTTAAGAAATAAGACCTGAAGAGAGCCGGGCTTGATGGCGCACGCTTGTAAATCCCAGTACTTGGGAGGCTGAGACAGGAGGATCTGGGTTCATGGCCAGCCTCAGCTACTTAGTGAAGCCCTCTGCAACTTAGTGAGACCCTGTTCAAAATAAATATTAAAAAATAGGGCTGGGGGTATAGTCCGGAGGTAGAATGCCCCTGGGTTAAATTCTCAGTACCGCAAAAAAAAAAAAAAAAGACCTGAAGAGAATCAGAATAGGGAAGATATTCAAAGATGAGGACATAACATGTTTCAGGAAAGATAATCTTATATTGTAAAGTGAATAGATTTTCACTTTAGCATATAAAAATTTGGATTTCTACTGTCCCAGCTCATATCCTTGAATATCAGTGAAGGATAATTCATTTATTTGGGGGACTATTGGGGACCTTGAAGAAAGAATGTCCCATGATTTCCAATGTTAAATTCCCAACACTAAAGTAAGTTGGACAGGTCTCTCTTACATTTAATTTGAAAAATCTTTACTATCAACATAAGACTCACAGCTGGGTTAATGGGAGGGCTTCCTTATATACCACCTTCTATACTTTCCCCGGTGGTGGTTGGGAGTTTGGTTTCACTAGCTTCTATAAAAGATAGAACTTAGCCGGGCGTGGTGGCGCACGCTTGTCATCCCAGTACTTGGGAGGCTGAGACCTGAGTATCCGGGTTTGCGGCCAGCCTCAGCTACTTAGTGAGGCCCTCTGCAACTTCATGAGACCTGGTTTCAAAATAAAGTATAAAATCTAGGGCCGGGGGTATAGCTTGGAGGTAAAATGCCCCTGGGTTCAATCCCTGGTACCGCAGGACAAAAAAAAAAAAAAAATGATAGAACTTTCAGAGTTGGGTTTGGGTCAGGGCTGAGCTTGGGGACAGAGGACTAAGCTATAAATTTAAAAAGGAATAGAAGAGGTCAGATGGTGGGTTGGAGGGAATACTATCAAAATTTGGCCTCAGAAAGTTTGGACTAGGGTAGAGGTATCCTTGGCTCAAGGAAGATGGAATGAGTGCAGGAACTGAGCGGAGCAGGATGAAGATGGGACAGGTTGCCTTGAGGAAGAGAGAAGAGCTCTGTCACCCACATGTCTCCTGGCCATATTGTTCTGTGTACTTATTCCTTCCATTGAGAGAGTCAGCAAAGTAGGGGATTACCCACGCTGTTTACTCTTTCCAGAGCACATTTCATCAAAGGAAGTCAGCATAACTCTAGGGCCAAGGCTTCCTGACCAAGGACAGAGTGCTGGAAACCTGGAAACTGGAAATACCCAAGTGTACCTATCTGCCATAGGCCTCTGCCTCCATGTAGGAGAGGCAGGCAGTCAGAAATAGCGAAAGAGGATATTGGAGAGAAACGTTAAGTTTATCCTCTACTTGACTAAAAAGTAATGAAAACACGCACGCCTGACTACATCACATCCTTACTTTAAAATGTCTCCAAATCTAAGGGAAGAGCAGATTCCATAGTCAGACAGACAAATGCTCTTCAGAACAGGGTATCACCTTCTGTTCTCGCTAAACATTTTTTTTAATTCTTTTTTTTAACTTTTTATGTTCATTTATTGGTGCATTGTAATTATACACTTTGATATATATCAGGGTATGAACATCATACATGCACACATTGCACATTTAGCCCTCCCTTCAATCCCACCCTATTCCCTCCCCCTTCCCTCCCTTTCATGCTCCGGATAGTGATTGAGTCTTATAGGTTTGTGTATGTACTTTGTATCACATATTTCCTATAATCTGAGCACAGGCGCTTCCCAAGCAGTCCCATAATCACAGCTCCATGTCTCTGTACTGGACCTCCTGCCCTGACAGCCTCTCTTCATGGTCAGTGCCTGCACCTCCCTCCAGTCTCATCTTCCTCGATATCTCTCCTTACCATGATATCATATGCAGCCTTCCTCAATGCCCCTGTCTTGGTCAACACTCTCACTACTGTGCCCCGTAAACCTGACCATACCACTTAGAGGAAGCAGGATTTATTTGTTCACAGTTTTTTGGCGATTCCGAGTTCAGTCCACGTGAAGCCGGAATCTGGACATCTCAGGGCAAGGCGGCAGGAAGCAGAGAGGAGAGAGCTAGGCTCTGCTCTCACATCATGAAGACTGGAAGCAAGAGAGCAAACAGGGAGGGGAAGGATACACAATTCCCAAGGCCACACTCCCAGGGACCCCTCCTTAGCAACCAAGCCCCACTTCCAACCTTGTTACCTATTTCCACGAGGGTGAGGGGGACATTCTAAATCCAAACCATTACAACTCCCAAAGCACCAGACCTTATTCTTCAGTTTCTGGTGAGCTACACTGTAGAGTTTGCTACGTTGTAAATTTTGGTGATGAGAGTGGAGTCATATAACCTCAATGTCACCGTGGGTCTATTATCTGCTAGTGTGTGACCTTGAGCTATCAGCATAGCCTCTTGAAGCTTTATTTTCTGATTTTATTATCTGAAAAAAAATGAGAACGACAATGTGCCTATATCTCATCTGGTTGTTATGAGGGTTAAATGAGATAACTCATATAAAGCATTTAAACCATTGCTTAACACATTTCAGTTTTACTAAATGTTAGTTGACATTATTCCTAGTATGTATAGAACCTCAGATTTTTTAGGGCTCAATAAGGAGGCAAATATATACACTCCCCCCAAAATATCTCAGAGAATTAATCACACTGAATTTCATCCTATTAAAAAATTCATGCTAAGGTGGGCGTGGTGGCGCATGCTTGTAATCCCAGTACTTGGGAGGCTAAGACAGGAGGATCGCAGGTTCAAGGCCAGCCTCAGCTACTTACTGAGGCCCTCCACAACTTAGCGAGACCCTGTTTCAAAATAAAGAATTAAAAAATAGGGCTGGGGGTGTAGCTCAGAGGTAGAACGCCCCTGGGTTCAATCCCCAGTACCCCCAAAAAACAATTCATTCTATTAAAAACACCTTTGGGAGGAGGGCTTGAGGGTGCAGCTAGATCTGAGAACAGTAGGACACAGTCATTCCGCAGAGCTGAGGGGCGGCTTCCTGGCGAACTTCTGAGTCTTCCTCCAGCTCCGCGGTAAGCCAGTCATTCCAACCATGAGCAGCCGTGGGGCAACCATGACAGGGCTGGAGGTATCCTGTGTGCAGGCCCAGAACTTTCTCCTTTTAGAAGAGAAAATGGCAAATAAATAAATAAAATCTGTATAAATTTAAATAATTGGAAGGCAGCTTGACTGAAAAAGACACTTTTCTTTTTCACCACAAATGTCACCATCTGGGCTTTTCCTTTTTTAATTTCGTTGGGACCTGACAAGTCACTGGGCTGATAGAATCACACCCAGTCAAAAAATGACAGACACATCTCGGCAAAGTTAGGGTGGGCAGAGTTCCAGGGTGGCCAGTGAGGACCCAGAAACCAGTGGGAGGACGGCTTCCACAGCTCTCCTTCCCCAGAACGACACCAGTGCTCCTGAAGCGTGATCATCTGAAATACACCACACACACACGCACACACGCACATATGCATATGCACGCACACAGAGACACACACGTACACACATGCACACGCACAGGCACGCACACACAGATACACACATGCACACTAAGACACGCACACACACATACACATGTGCATGCACACAGACACACACATAGACACACATGCACACATACGTGCACACACACAGACACACATGCACACACACACGCACACAGACACGCACACATGGAGGTGTGTATGCTCCCCAGATAGCACTCAATTAACCTACTAGTTAACTCATTTTCCAGCAAAAACTAAAGGGCAGGAAAGGCCAGTCAGCAGACTGTGCTATTAATAAACGACATGTGGCCACCCTGTTTCTGTACTTGTCTTGATTTCTCCTAAACAGTCTTTCCTCGAACAAGGCAACAATACTCAAAGGAACCAGCACAGTGAGTCCATTTTCTTATATCGGTCAACTGAGAAGCTTCACGTGGCCACAGGTGCATAGACTGATTGGCAGCTATTGCATATAAGTATTCTGAGTCACAAAACACTTTATTTTTGTTACTTCTTTATAATTCTCGTTACGCTTATCTGAAAAGTATAATGCCTCTCCTGTAAATCTTGTGGACAGTATTTTTTCAATACAGGAAAATTTGCCATTTTGTAAATTGTTTTCTGTGGCAATTTATAAAGCTGAAGCCTTTGGGAATATTTACCTGTTTTTTTTTTATTTGGATGGGCTGTACTATGTGTGTGTTACGTACAAACATACACATACATGCATACGCATGCATCTGTATGCGTACGTATAATCGTTTGCCAGTTTTCTGCAGTGTTCTGTGCACAAGCACTGTGGTAAGATTATGAGCTTATAGTCCACTAGGATGGTGCTTTTCAAACTTGAAAGTGCCCATGAATCACTTTAGAAGCTTGTCTAAAGGCAAATTTTCATTCAGTAGTCTGCATTTCTAACAAAAGCCAGAACATTCAGTGTTGCCAGTCCATGGACCACAACATGAGTAGCAGAGTCAGAGGAAAGAGACATGGTTTACACAGGAGAAACTCATGAGGCTTCTGGGGCACTTGACCAGAGCAGTCACTTATCAATCCCTCTCAACTTGACCTTCTGTCTCCTACCTCAGGGCCACCGCCTACTCCTCCATCACAATCTCTTGTGGTGGTGGTCTCCAGACAACTGCCCTATCTCCATCCTTGCCTTTTTCTAACCATGTTTAACACTGGGGCCAGAACATGCATTTACCATGCAACTCAGATCCTGGGCCTCTTGGGCTTAAAAATCCTTAGATGGCTTCCATTGTCCTTCGGATAACACCCCAAACTCTTAATTTGGTCTCTAAATCCCAGCACCATCCAGGTCTCTCCTATCTTTGTAGCACCATCTTCCCCCAGGCTCCCTCTCTATCACACATTTCATCCACTGTATCCTTTTGGCTTCCTAGCATGAGAGTCTTCTCCCTAACTCAGGTCTTCAGCCCTGACATTTCTGTCCCTGGCCTGAAACTTTTTCTCGTCCTTTCTATTCCCTCACTGAGCTCCCACCAACAGCTCCAAACCTCCACCGCAGTTTAGCCTTTAGGTCTCAGCTGAGGTTTACTCTGTTCAAACAGGTTTCTGTTCAGTGTTAGGTGCTATCAAAGGGCTTTGCATTTTGTTTTCTTGGTACTTATTATTGTATCTTTTTCATAGTTAGTTGTTTGCTTATTGTAAGCTCTGTTGGGGCAGGAGCTTGCCTAATCTATCATTGAACCACCAGCCCTTGGCATAGCATGTGCCACACAGAAGGCTCTTAGTGAATGTTGCTAACAAATGAATGTAAAAAGGAAACTGGACTAATGACAAGGCTGTATTAGTGGCTCTTCAAAGCTACAGTAAGAGCCAGTAGTAAGTGAGTGTTTCCGTGGGCTGAGAAGGGAGAGGGTTGGGCCAAATGCTTTGATTCACATTGAACAGGGTTCTGGGGAAGAAGTACTTGTGCAAGGTGTTGGAGAAAGAGTAGGTGCTTAGTAGACAGATGTGAGAGAGGGAGCATTCCAGACAGCAGGAAGAAAGGCAAGCAGTGACCAAACACAGAAGGCCTCTTATGCTATAGCAAATAATTTGGTCTGTAGTCAAGGGGTAAGGCAGAATGCATGGGCTTAGATCTGGAGATGATATAATTAATTGTGTTGTAATTAAATTTGTGCTTCAGAGACATCTCTGTGAAAGCAATGTTAAGGATGGAGAGGCTCAAGAATTGAGACAGGATGCTTATCAAATCCAGGTATCAACGCAGGTAGGATATGAAGCAAAAACATACATCCTTATAGAAAACAGTAATATATTCCCAGGCTTCCTTTAAGCTGGGGCATGTGCTGTGGTATAGACTCAACCAACTAACTACACTGACTTTGAATTAAGAATTAGTGACTGGAGATTTTGAAGATGGTGACGGAGTAAGGACCCTTAGATGAGCTTGTCTCTAATTCATCGCAGGAAACTCCAAACTGAGGAGCACCCCACATCCCAGACTACTTCCATGGGAGGTGGGAACTAAAGACAGAAAAACTCAATAATATCTACAAGGCTGCTTTTAAACACCAAGGCTGAAAAAGGAAAAAGAAGCAAAAAATCACCGAACAAATGGAGACAGGAGAATAGTAGCACACACCGCGGACTGGCAGGAACTTTGGAAGTCCCAAAAAATCTTATATCCAGTAACCTGAGGCATACTTCACAGACTCTAAGGACATTAGCCACAGAATTTCAAAGTCCAGTGAGGACAGGACAGAGGAGGACATCAAGTCCACGACCCCATCCCTACCCCTGTCCTACCACGCGTCCAGCGACAGAGATGAGTGTGAACCCCGGGGAGGTGAGTGCAGACTCCTCGTGGGGTAATTGAAAAAAGACCATAAAACAGCAGTGGGAATCCACGCAGACTATGGCTGTATGCCACACACAGAACTCTAAGGAAAACACCAGGCTTGAAAGCTGCAGACCAACCCAGCTTTTTCTGTGGTGAGGGCAGAATCCCTGTGCTTGCTTTGGGATGGACCCTGCACCTGGGACCTGGTGCTCAGCACCAAACCAGACAAAGAGAGACACCGGACCAGGGTCTCGCTGCAGGAGACCATCGCATTGGGGCTACAGACTGAGGTCTCTGTTACAGGTTTCCAGGTAAGCAAGAACACTTGGAATGTGCTCGGGAACCTATTGAAGTAAGTGGACCTTAAATGGCTGAAAGCATCCACACAGACCAGGAGGGTGGCAGAGGCCACGTGCAAGGGTTTTTAATTGTTCTTTATTCTCTTTGCTTTTTTGTTCTGTATGTTTCTTTACTTTTTGCTGCTGCCCTGTACTTGTGTATTTGTAGGGCTTTTTTTACCCTTTTGTGTATTTTCTCTCTTTCCTATCTCCTACCTTCTCCCTCCCCCCACCCTGCAGTGCAGGGGCTCAAGCCTAGGACCCTAGTGAATTCTGGGTGAGTGCTCTTGGCCACATCCCAAACCCCCAGCCTAGAAGAGCCTCCCCCCAGCAACCAGCAGTCGGGGCCAGCCCCTCCCTGCACCTCTGCTCCAATCTGCCTGCTTAGCAAAGTGGGAAACAGCGGGCAGGGGAGCAGGCTTGAAACAGAGCTTTGGAGCAGCCTTCACATCTCTTCTAAGCAAGCCTCAAACCAAGAAGAAAAAACAAAAACCCGGCAAGGAAATATCCAAAGCCACAAGGGGAATCAGCTATTTGCCAACAAGGAAACTTTACTCATTCTTGGTTAAGCAATTCTTAAGGTTCCTTTTTATTTTTTATTTTTTTCTTTTTCTCTCCCTCTCCTCCTGTGTGTGTACATATGAGAGTTCTGTTTTGTCTGACTCCTAATGAATCTATTTGCCAGTGCCTTGTATTATATCCATTTCTTATCACTATATCTACATATTCTACACTGGTTACTAGAATTTTCCTTTATCTTCACTATCTTTATTCTTTACTATTTATTACCTAACCAAACTCAAATTCTTCTACTACTTGATTCTCTTTTCTCCTTTACCTATTGATGCATCCCTCACTCTATCCCCTTTCTCCTCACTTACCCTTCACCATTGATTACAATACAATTTGCCCTTGTACATACCAACTGACTCCTCTAAACCTCTACTGCTGAGGCTGGACCAGATAGGTGAACCAACAGAGGACTGCCAGACACTAAGGACAAACCAAACACAGCTGACAGACAGAGCTGCCAGCAACGTGCACATAGAAGTTTAAAAATGCACAGGACACAAACTGCTCTGCCCACACCTCAGAGGCGACTCCTTATTATGGAGGTGACAGACAGGTCCCCAGTCTTTAACACCTGGAACCCATCAACACCACCATTACAGCAGAGGGGTAATATGGGACATAGATCTCAAAGCCAGCATTATAGGATAATAACTACTCAACAGAAAGCTTTGAATACCCATATGGCAGAGGCTATTTACTTTTAAGGCATACCTTGAGGTAAATATTTACCTCCAGAATAAAATACTATAAAGGGAGAGTGATTAGACATAGGAAATCCACAGAGTGAGAGAAAGCCATTAAAAGCAAAGATATAAACGTAAGAAACCTGAAATTATGAGAAAGAAGAATAGCAAGGAAACAATGAGTCCCCACAATCCCACAACAACAGAACCCACCAATGCAGAGTTGCAGAGAATGCCAGAAGGAGAACTGAGGAGTTTAGAAGTATACATAATCCAGGATTTCAGATAAAAGTTCAGAGAGAGCCTGAAAGAAATGAGAGATAAACTCAAAAAAGAATCTGATACCCTGAACAGAAATAAAACAGAAGTTCTGAAGGAAGTGAAGGATGCAATAAATGAAATGAAAACATTAATACAAACCATCAGTGGTAGATTAGACCATATGGAGAACAGAATCTCACTCTTAAAAGACAACCACTCCAAAAATGAATACATGGTATATAATACAGAAAAATAAATTCGACAGCATGAGCTGGACATCCAAGAGATTTGGGACAACTTTAAAAGAGCAAACCTAAGAATAATAGGCATAGAAGAGGGTCTAGAAGCTGAAACCAAAGGAATTAAAAATATTTTCAGAGAAATATTGTCAGAGAATTTCTCAAACATAGAAAGTGAGGTTGATACACAGGTACAGGAAAAATATAGAACCCCCATTAGACAAGATCAGAGAAAAGGTTCACCATGCCACATAATAATCAAATTGACTAACATAGAGGCCAAGGAGAGACTCTTAAATGCAATGAGAGTAAAAGACCAAGTGACATTCAGAGGCAAACCAATAAGAATCACTCCAGATTTCACAAACCAAGTCATGAAAGCCAGGAGGGCCTGGAGCAACATATTCCAAACTCTGAAATAAAACAACTTCCAGACGAGACTACTCTACCCAGCAAAGTTATCTTTCAAATCTGACAAGGAAATAAAAATCTTCCATTACAAACAAAAGCTGAAAAAATTTATGTCTTCCAAATCAGCACTAGAGAAAATACTCAGAGATAAATTACAAAGAAGAAATAAAAAATAAACACCAGAACTAGAGAAAGAATTATTTCCATCAAATGAACAACTAAGCAAAGAAGAAAAAACACTACCTCAAATAGAAGTTACAACTCAAAATATTAGAAATTAAAAATCATCCCTCAATAATCATGCTGAATATCAATGGCCTCAATTCCCCAATAAAAAGACATAAGGTGCCAGGCATGGTGGCACATGCTTGAAATCCCAGTACTTGGGAGGCTGAGACAGGAGGATTGCAGGTTCAAAGCCAGCCTCAGCAACTTAGACTGTCAGCAACTTAGCGAGACCCTGTTTCCAAATAAGAAATAAAATAGGTCTGGGGGTGTATCCCAAAGATAAAAGTCCCCTGGGTTCCATACCCAGTACCAAAAAAAAAAAAGATATAAGGTAGTAAAATGGTAAAATGGATTAAAAATCAAAATCCATCTATATGCTATCTGCAAAAAACACACCTTACACACCGGGCGTGGTGGCGCACGCTTGTAATCCCAGTACTTTGGGAGGCGGAGACCAGAGGATCCGGGTTCGCGGCCAGCCTCAGCGCTCTCTCTCTCTCTCTCTCTCTCTCTCTCTCTCTGTCTCTCTCTCTCTCTTTCTCTATCTAGTGAGGCCCTCTGCAACTTCGTGAGACCCGGTTTCAAAATAAAGTATATAAAAAAAAAATAGGGTCGGGGGCATAGCACAGAGGTAGAATGCCCCTGCGTTCAATCCCCGGCACCGCAAAAAAAAAAAAAAAAAAAAAAAAAAAAAAAAAAAAAAAAAAAAAAAAAAAAAAACAAAACCAAAACACCTTACAGGTAAAGATACTCACAAACTAAAGGTGAAGGACTGGAGCAAGGTAATCCATGCTAATGGAACTCAAAGACAAGCAGGGGTAGCAACTCTCATATTAAAAAAAAATAGACTTCAAGCCTAAACTTATCAGAAGAGACAAAGCAGGCCATTTTTTACTGGTAAGAGGAACAATCCAACAAGAGGATATAACGAGAATCAACATTTATGCTGTGAACATAGGTGCGACCAGTTTTATAAAACAAAATCTTTGTGACATTAAGTCTCACATAGATCCCAATGCAATAATATTGGGAGACTTCAACACTCCTCTCACACCACTAGACCGATCTTCTAGAAAAAAGACCAGTAAAGATGCCTCAGACCTAAGGAACACCATAAGCCAAATGGAGCTACCAGACACATACAGAATATACCATCCAACTACAGCTGAATACACATTCTTTTCAGCATCATGGAACCTTCTCCAAAATAGACCATATCCTGGGCCACAAAGAAGCACTAGCAAATTCAAAAAATGTGACATAATCCCCTGCATCTTTTCATACCATAATGGGATCATACTAGAAATCAACTATAAGAAGACCCAGAGAAACTTCATAAATATATGGATACTGAACACCACACTGCTGAATGAGGAATGGGTCATACAAGAAATAGGGGGAGAAATAAATTCCTAAAAAAAATGAAAATAGAGACACAACATATCAAAATCTCTGGGACACTTTGAAGATAATATTAAGAGGAAAATTCATACCACTGAGTGTCCACATAAGAACAGAAAATCACCAAATAACCTAATGACACACCCAAAGCCCTTGAAAAGCAGGAACAGTCTAATCCCAAAGCCAGTAGAAGACAGGAAATCATTAAAATCAGAGCAGAAATCAATGAAGTAGAAAACAACAGCAACAACAACTACAAAATAGTAATCAACAAAACCAAAAGCTGGTTTCTTTAAAAAATAAACAAGATAGATAAACTATTAACCAATCTCACCAAAAGAAATAAAGAATCAACCCAAATTACTAAAATAAGAGATGAAAAAGGTGATATTACCACAGATAGCGCAGAAATCCAGAAGATTATCAGAAACTACTTTGAAAAACTATACTTCAACCAAATAGAAAACCTAGAAGAAATTGACAAATTTCTAGACACATACAACCTTCCTAAATTGAATCAAGAGATATAGAAAATTTAAACTGACCAATAGCAAATAAAGAGATTGAATCATCAATCAAGAGCCTACCATCAAAGAAAAGCCCAGGTTCAGATGGTTTCCCAGCCGAATTTTATAAAACATTTATAGAAGATCTAATCCCAATACTTCTCAATCTATTCCATGAAATAGAAAGATATGGGACTCTCCCAGAAACATTCTATGAAGCCAACATCATATTAATACCAAAACCAACTAAAGATAGCTCAAGAAAAGAAAACTACAGAACATTATCATTGACGAACTTAGATGCAAAACATCTAAACAAATTCTAGCAATGTGCATTCAAAACCACATCAAGAAAATTATACACCATGACTAAGTTGGGTTCATCCCAGGGATGCAAGGCCGGTTCAACATATGAAAAACAATCCATGTAATTCACCACATAAACAGAACTAAGGACAAAAATCATATTCATTTCAATAGATACTGAAAAAGCATTCGACAAAATCCAATACCCATTCATGCTAAAAACTCTGTAGAGAATCGGAATAGAAGGAATATACCTCAACATTATAAAGGCAATATACAATAGGCCCACAGCAAACATTTTATTGAATGGGGAAAAACTACAAGACTTCCCCTTAAAATCAGGAACAAGACAAGGATGTCCACTATCACCACTCCTTTTCAATATAGTATTTGAGACTCTAGCCAGAGCAATAAGGGAAGAGAATGAAATCAAAAGAGTACAAATAGGAAAAGAAGAACTGAAACTATCTCTGTTTCTAAATGACATGATCCTATACTTAGAAGACCCAATAAACAACTAAAAGTCTTGTAGAACTGATCAACAAATTCAGCAAAGTGTCTGGATACAAAATCAACCATAATAAATCAGAAGCTTTTCTATATGCCAACCATAAATCCACTGAAAAAGAAATCCAGAAAACATTTCCACTCACAATAACCCCCAAACAATAAAATACTTAGGAATAAACCTAACCAAGGAGATAAAAGACCTCTACAAGAAAAATTATAAAACATTGAAAAAAGAAGTTGAAGATGATCTTAGAAGATGGAAGACCTCCCATGCTCTTGGATAGGCAGACTAAATATCATCAAAATGGCCATTTTTCCATAAGTGATCTACAGATTTAGGGCAATACCCATTAAAATACCAAGGTCATCTTTCACAGATATAGGAAAACCAGTCTTTAAATTAATTTGGAATAACAAAAAACCCAGAATAGCCAAAATAGTTCTCAGGAATAAGAACTATTTCTTATTCCTGAGAGGCATCACAATACCTGACTTCAATCTATACTACAGAGCCACAGTAATAAAAACAGCATGGTATTGGCACAAAAGCAGACACATAGACCAAGAAGAGAGCAGAATAGAAGACTCCGAAACAAATCCACACACTTAGATCCAATTGATTTTTGACAAAGGGGCCAAAAACACCCACTGGAAAAAAGATAGCCTCTTCAACAAATGGCGTTGGCAAAACTGATTATCCATATGCAGAAAAATGGAAATAAACCCCACTCTCTCACCCTGCACAAGAGTCAATTCAAGATGGATCAAAGACCTAGAAATCATACCAGAGACCTTGCAGTTACTTGAAGAGGGCAGAGGAGCAACACTTTAACATATAGGCATGGGTAAAATCTTCCTTAGCAAGACCCCAAAGGCACAAGAAAGTAAAATGAGGATTAATACGTGGGATTGTATTAAACTAAAGAGCTTCTGCACAACAAAGGAAACTATCAAGAACCTCAAGAGAGAGCCGACAGAATGGGAGATTTTTGCCAGCTACTCCTCTGATAGAGGACTAATATCTAGAATATATAGAGAACTCAAGAAAGTCACTGCCCAAAAAACAACCCAATAAAAAAATGGGCAAGTGAACTAAATAGACACTTTACAAAAGAAATACCAATGGCCAATAAATGTATGAAAAAATGCCCAATATCATTAGCAATCAGAGAGGTGCAAATCAAAACTACCCTGAGATTTTACCTCACCCCAATTAGAATGGCAACCATTAAAAACATAAACAATAATTAGTGCTGGTGAGGATGTGGAGAAGTAGGACCTCTGATACACTGTTGGTGGGATTACAAATTCATGCAACCACTTTGGAAAACAGTGTGGAGGATCCTCAGAAGAATGGGAATGAACCTACCATATGACCCAGCTATACCACTCCTGGGTATCTACCCAAAAGAATGGAAACCAAACTACCAGAGTAATGCATGCATATCTATGTTTATACCTGCACAATTCACAATTGCCAAACTATGGAACCAGCCAAGATGTCCATCAGTAGATGAATGGATTACAAAACTATGGGATACATACACAATGGAATTCTACTCAGCCATAAAGAAGAAGAACAAAATTATGTCATTTGCAGGACAATGGATGGAACTGGAGAACATTATGCTAAATGAGATTAGTCAGTCACAAAAAGTGAAAGATCAGATGTTCTCCCTCATATGTAGAAACTAGGGAGAAATTGGGACATAGGAGGGACTCCAAAGGAGGAGAAACCTTAGTTGAGGGAAGAAGGGGACCTAACTCAGGAGATGGGAAGGGGAAAGAGAGAAACACCTTAGTGCTCATGATATACATACACAAACTTATCAAAGCCAATCACTGCTGGGCTTGGGAAGGAGGGGTGGGGTATAGAAGGGGTGGGAACTGGGGGAGGGCTCAAAGAGTGCTGTGTGCATGTATGCCTCTATCACCCTGAACTTCAACAAGATGTATGATTACAATGCACCAAAAAAAAAGAATTAGTGACTTGAAGAAACAGGCACAATTGAGAATAACTTCATTCATTCATTCATTCATTCAGTAAATGTGTATTGAATGCTTACTTTATGACAAGTACTTTTAAATCTCTGGACATGTAGCAGAAAACAAAGCAGACAAAATTCCTGCCCTATAGATCTAACATTCTATAGTGGGCAGAAAATAAACAAGGAAACGAGTGAATTGTATGGCATATCAGATGCTGATAACTGATGTGAAAAAAAATGAACGCAAGCATAATGGGTTGGAATGTGTTGGTGGAGGGGCAGGTTTTGAAGGTACACTATTTTAAATAGTGTGGTCATTGAAGGCCTCACTGAAAAGGTAACATTTGGAGAAAGACCAAAAGCAGGTAGAGGAATTGTGTTTTATTGCTTTCTAGTCAAAGAATGATCTCAGGCAGAGGATATACATACTGCAGTGGTGTTACACCAGCATCTTCTGTGTCCAGTTCTACATGGCACCAGCAGTTTGGGGGCTAGTGGCACAGGGCAGCTGGGCAGTGATGTCCTCACCAAAGGGTCTGGTGATCTGTTGGCTCTGGCAGTCGCCAGCCTACTTCTTACTTTCCTGCTTTATGAACTTCATTCTCCAGCACCCTCAGGTCTTTTCACTAAATTCCTATTCTTAGGTCAGCTGGGAATGGCTCACTAAGAACCCTGAGGAGTTGCAGTGAGTTCCTGATCCTCAGGGGGCTGATGTCTCTGAAGTTAAGAGGAAACCTCTGTCCCACTTCCCTTCCGCACAGCTCTTGTTCAAGATGGCATACAGGACTTTTAGCTTCTATGTCCTGCTGCCAGTTCCTCTACCCAAAAGAAATGGAATGGCACATACATTTCTAGGCATGAGCAGATAGAATCACAGACTCGAGATAAAAATGAGAATACAAAGGGCTTCCTTTGAAAATGACACTTTAATGTCAGAAAAAAAGAACAAGAGAAACAGTTAAAACACATGGGTAAAGTATCATAGCTCCTGAGTTGTGACACAACGGGACAAGAATCAAACCACCATGGCCATGCGAAGCAAGGGAAAAATGGGCAAAGCATCTGCATCCCTTAGGAAATGCATATTTCCTCAGTCTGAGTTGCATTATTTTTTACATGATCATAGCACTGAAGCTGGTATACATCTTACCACCAGTTATACATGTAGTATAATGTTTCTCCCCTCCTCTGAAAATATGTTATGCATCCTACTGTGGATGGCCTGGGAGAATCAACCAAATGGGAATAGATGGCATCTTAGGTCAGGGAGGCCATCTGTGACTTATATTCCATCTCTAGTTGGCACACATACAACTTAGCTCCCAGAACTTGGCGAAGGGATGTGGGAAATGCTAGTAAAGAATGCTCATCAGGCTTGTTTCTGAGCATACATACTCCCTCAGTGCATTGGGATACTTGATACGGGGGCTTATTGCTGGGGTAAATCAACTATCAAGATAGTGTCAGGACAGTGCCACAGAAAGAGCTGCCTACTAAACAGACACAAAATAACTCAGCAATCTCTTGTTCTTCCTGGGATGGAGAGGACATCTAGTCCAAAGGCATAAAAAGAAACTCACCAGAGGAGAAAAATCATGATATGAACCTTAAGAGGGGCAAATCTGCTACTCTGATGGGCTCCAGATAAGCAAAATAATATCAGTAGTAGTGTAGAATTTAAAATGGCACAACACCACCTCCCAGCCAGATAGGTCTCTGGACCCACAATAGTGCTAAGCTCATTTCAGGAAGGAGTCAAGCTCTGTCATAAATCTGTTTAATATAGATGCTGCTTTGGCATCCATTTCTTGGCCTCACCATTGTCCTACCTGAAACTTCCCCAATCATGTGACTGCAATTCCATCCACTTGTTCCTGATCTCACTGACCCTGAGCCTAACACACCTCTCCAAGATAAAACCTAGTGGTCAACACCAGAATCATGTAAATAGGTTCCTCCCTTCACTAGTGTTTCCTTTAAATTAGCCAATCCACAATCCCTGTGGGATAATGCCCATGAACATTAATAAAGGCATAGCTCTCTGTTCTCTCTTTTCCTCTCGCCCCATTCTCTCTTTCTTCCTCCAGACTTCCCATGATCCTCTGGTCGCACAGCTAACCTCTCTGAGACCCATGAGTAATAAATTCCTTCTGCTTCATGCCTTTCGGTTTCACCTCCTCATGTGTCTCACCTGACATACGCACACATAAATCTCACTTTCCTCTTTGTCAGGCTATTCTAGAGCATGACTATATTAGCTTATGACCACTCTCAACAAAGAGACCCCAAGACCAAATCAGGAAGCAATCACAACAGCTTCACTTCTGTCTGTGATTTATCCTGAGCAACAGGTATTTAGTTCATCTTTCTTCATCTGCAATCTCTGATGCAACCCCCCTCACTCGAGCCAGCTTTGTTCTCTTTAGAATGGCTGTTCTCTAAATCCAGGATCTGCATTTGGAACTGCGAATGCCCCACCTGCGTGTCGTTGGCCCATCCATGTCACTTTTGGATTTCTCATCTGTAAGATGTAATAATTGCTAGCTGCTCTTCTGGACTTAAGGAGCTGTGATCGTTACCATAGTTATTGATGGGCTCCTTTCTGATCCGGAAGAATCTAAGCAGCTTCATACCGAGGGTGAGACATGCTGGGGCCTTCTGTCTGTTTCCTGGCTTCCTCCATCTCAGCAGCCAATATGAGAAAGAGGGGTAAATGGCATCTATTCACTGTCTGTATTCATTTAATGCATAACGAGCAACCACAGAGTCTCATGGACACACAAGAATCAGCATTTACGTAGCTTGCATCTGGGGTTGGTGAGTGCAGGCTGATCCTGCCCGGACCTCACTGGGGTAGGTCAGTTGACGTAACTGGTCCACACATCTTTCTTTTTTTTCTCCTCTTGGGCCAGAAGGCTCGCCTGTTCTTCAGGTACTGGTAAAGTTCTTTGGCAAGGCCAGATGTGCAGGTGCTTTCCGATCCTTCAGTTGTGTCACCCCCCCTTATTCTCAGTTGATCAAAGAAAGCCATGTGGTCAACCCAGAAGTTGAGATGCAAAACAGCACCCTCCATTCCATTTGTGGAGGTAGGAACAGAGGAGGATACCTACTGCCTTATTTCTAAGCAATGATTGGTTCCTAGGTGTGACCACCAGAGCCAGGGGGTGGCCAGGTTCTGATTCCCACCTCGTTCTGATCCACTGAACTGCCCTGACTTTGGATTTTGGTTTTAATTCACTAAATAGATATTTATCCACTAGGGGAAGGGAAGGGAAGCTCATGTTTTTCTATGCCTTAACTATGAGTCAGACCCTGCATTATGAACTATATATATTTGTTATTATAGTCAGGTATCTATCTCCAGCCACGCTTACAGGTAAGTTAGGTAATTGTCCTCAGCTCTAGTGAAGAAAATAATACTCAAAATGGGTCAGTACATACAGGCGTTCCTAGGTGTCTTAGGAGGGCACAAACTTGAATGCAGAAGATTATGGCACTACCCACACAGGAGTACGGTTCTCCTATTGTTGATCATCTACATTAAGGAAATTTTGTCACTTCATATACTCTTAAATCTCCAAGCCTTGGCTGCCAGAGCTCGGTCTTTCTCATTCATTCTCTACTACAGTCCTAAAATGACCCTTCAAAATACTGTAAAGTATCATATACATAGCAGATTGCCCATCATACTGGCTTAGTTATCATAATTCTTTCTTATCCAAACCAGAAGAAACTAAGGCTTCTCACTAAGGTGGAAAGACATATCTTCTGTCTGCTTTCTAGCTACTAACCTTCTTCAACTAAGCAGCCAACATGAGAGAGTGGGTTTAATAACATGTGTTTATTGCCCATATTAGTTTGCTGCATAGAAAACAACCTCAAAGTCTCAGAAACACGCCACTATCAGTATTTAAGCTTAGGAGGCTGCGGTGGACCTTGGACCTGGACCAAGGTGTGAATACTTCTTGGCCTCAGTTTTCTCATCAAAGAAGGGAAACTAATGACACCTCTCTTTTTGCATTGGTATGAAGATTAGCTGAACACATAAAGGTAGTGATCCAGAGCCTGGAACACTGGGTATTCGTAGGGTGCCCTCTCTCCTTATTTCCCAAGAAGTTCGCTCACTTAGCAATTGTGTCTTCAGGCACAAATAAATCCCTACATCAGACTTTTGAGGATGAAAGAAATAACACAACAACTTGACTCATGATGTTTCACGGAGCCTTCATTTGAGTAAAAATTACATATGTGACACCTATATAATGAATGCTTGATTCACGTGACTGGGTTCGAAAGGTGGGAGTGCACTGGAACAGAGCTATCAAGTTCCTATCTGTGATCTGACCTGATCCTCGCCTGCCTGGCTGCATATTCATGTCAATTTCCTCCCCGCTACCTGGGGCAAGAAATGAAGAGGAAAGATCTTTAATCATTTTTTTATTCTAATTGAAACATTTTCCTTGCAAGTGGAGAGAGAACAGGTGCCTAACGAGCCCACATGATGATTCACAAGGTAGTAGATATCGCCACAGATATAATTAAACTGGAAGATCAATGAAAATTTCCTTTTTGGACTACTGCCAGGTCTACCCAGACTGGGATCCAGCGAGCTGCATTTATGCACAGCAATATCCAGAAGTGTGTACTCACACAGGTGTGCCCGCAATATCACCTCATGATAAATTAAACAGCCGCAGACTCACACATCCAGCACGACTTATTTAGAAAAACACCCCTGTTTCCATGTACAGTTAATGATCCTGGACTGCAGACATCATCTGTCAGAAAGGCAGACAACTGCTGCATCTTACCTAGGCTCGCTTTCATTTTTCCCTTATTATGCTTTTCATTTTGTGTGTATGAAAAACAACCACATACATAAGCACTGGCCCTGAGGATCAAGCTAGAAAGAGGGGGAGAGAAATGGAGGGAGGGAAGAAAAGAGGAAGTCAGCATGGGAATGAAGCATTGCAAATATGTGGGCTCTCCTGTGTAGCTTCAGAAAATTGCACTGCACTTACTCCAGGATGTCTAACCTCTCCAGGTCTCAGGACCCTCGACTCTCTCAGCCCATCAATAAGCTTATTCCAATCTTGAGAGTCCAGGGTTCTTCTGGTAAAAGGAGCAAGGCAGGGACTTAGGGGAGAGATTGGGCATTCCAGACTGGCCACAATGCAATTGTTACAGGCCTGATAGAATTTTCACAACCTCGTATCCTTTGAAATTTCCTTGTATAAGTAAGAAGAAGAAGAAAAAAACTCAAACCCCAAAAACAAACAAACAAAAAAAAAACAAAACACCACCCAGATAGTTCTTTCCAGTTGTTTTGTAACAAAATTATAATTGAAAAAAGAATCACTGGAACCAACCTAGATGTCCATCAACAGATGAATGGATTACAAAATTATGGGAAATACACACAATGGAATTCTACTCAGCAATAAAGAAGAACAAAATAACAGCTTTTGCAAGAAAATGGAAGGATGTGGAGAACATTATGTTAAGTGAGATTAGCCAATCACAAAAAAAGAAGGGACATATGTTTTCATTAATATGCACAACCTAGGGAGTAGTGGGGACACAAAAGGGACTCCAATGACAACAGAGAACCCTCAGTGGTGCAAGGGAAGGGGTACAAGGGAAGGGGAAGGGCAAGAAAGAAGTGAATCTATGGAATTACTATCA
>PVJS01000593.1:0-74692 GCA_004027185.1 Glis glis | reverse complement strand
CATCATTGTCAGTACTAAATGTGGGGGGGGAGGGACACCAAGAGCTGTGTGCATGTATGTTAACACCAAACTGATATTCATTGTGATGTGAGACTACAATGCACCAATAAAAACACGTAAAAAAAAAATCACTCCTAGAGTTAGATACCAAACCCATTTATGGCCAGTTCCACAAAACACAGGTTAATCTGATACCTAAAGCTCCTAGGAATATCAGAGCTTTGTACATGTTTAAGAAAAGGTAGTGCAAACTGTAATGCAAATATTGCCCCTTGTCATTTGCAAAAGAAAAGAACATAGATGAGTTACAAAAGAATGCAAATTCTTTTGTTAATTCTTTAACAATAACTCTAGACCAACATGTCTGTTTTTGCCAGGATAGACTGATGGCTTTCACAATTTCAAGATCTTAGTGGCCTAAAAAAATTAAAATTTGTTCTCATTCACACAAAGTTTGATTTGGATTTTTCCAGTTGAGCAAATCTGGAAAACTTCATGCTGCAAAGGTAAGGATCCAGGGTCATGTCCATGTGAGGCTTCACCATCTCAGAGATCCTCAGAGTCCTTTGAAGCAGGCAGAAGATCACATGGGGCACCTTATGGCCAGGGCTGGAAGTTGCCCACGGAACACGGGCCAGAACTCAGACACATGGCCTTTGTTCTTTATATCCTGTTGTTTCCTAGACTCTATGTAGAGTGCAACAGGGATTTGGATTTCTGGAGGAAGATCCATAATCATGAGGTAGAATCTTCTTGGAATACAATGTTAACCTTTTGTGCACTTATCAGAGGAAATTCCTAGAGAAAACTGTAAAATTAAGTTTTTCCCCCCAATTCTCAGATGATTTCCTAACTTATGAAAAGGTCCCACTTTCATCAAGAATGAGGTCAGCATGGTACTTCTTTTTTGCTCCTTTATAATTTCTAACAGTGAAAGGTCTATATAGTTATTGCTTAATAAATATTTGTTACTGAGCATGGTAGTACTGAGTTTTAAAAAAGCATCTATGGAAAAAGAGTAAGGGAAAGACCAATAACTCTCTTTCCTTCCATTTTCCTTCCTTCCTTCCTTCCTTCCTTGGTGTATTATAATCATACATCATAATGAAATTCAGAGCAATAGAGACACACGTGCAAACAGCATTCAGTGAGCTTCCCCTGGCTCCTACCCCTCCCTCCCCTTCCCCATGCATGATATTGAGATTGGCATTGATAATTTTGTATATGTACGTCTTGTCAATTGAAGTGTTTCCTTCATCAGATCTCCCTCCCCCCACCCTCCTTCCTCCCTTAGACCCCTTCCATCACTCTACTAGAGTTTCTCTTCCTTGGTCTAGAGTCTTTTTTGTATCCCAATTTCTCCCTAGCTTCCACATATGAAGGAAAACATATGACCTTTTATTTTTTGTGACTGGCTGATCTCATTTAGCATAATATTCTCTAGTTCCATCCATTTTCCTGCAAAGGACATAATTTGATTCTTCTTTATGACTGAGAAGAATTCCACTGTGTGTATATCCCATAATTTTGTAATCTATTCATCCGTGATGGACACCTAGGCTGGTTCCATAATTTGGCTATTGTGAATTATGCAGCTATAAACATCGATAACTTTCTGATAAAAGGGTACACAATGATGCCACGTAGTCTCAGTGTCAGGCATAGTTCTCAGTGCTCAGGATGTGCTAGAGAAGAAAACAGAATCTGAGCCAATACCCACAGCCTGAACCCAGGCTCTCTACCTCCTGCTTCTGTGTAGAACATGGGCATGTTTACTAGTCCTGCTTCACCTCTTTTGGGTTGTCTGTATAAAAAAGAGAGAGAGAGAGAGAGCAATAATACCTCTCTGGGCTGTTAGGCAAATGGTCATAGAGCAAGTGGAAATGGAGAATGATAGGAAATAAAAGACCCAGTGATAAACTTTTCCAGGAGGCAGGTTAATGGGGCATGTATGTGGAGGGCAGCTATGGGCTTTAGCAGGTCATCATGTGTCCTTTCTCCAGAAGGGCTTATCTTGTGATTGCTGCTTCTGGAAATGAAGTGACTGATGATGGAAAATGCAGGGCAGCATAGAAGAAAGGGTTTACGACAGACATATTCATATGAGATGAGTTCATCAAGACTTAGGCCATTACTGCAGATCACTGAAGGAATTTATGACGATGAGATCATTATTAAGGATTCCAAAAAATGCAGTTAACTGGCCACCGTGACATCATCTCACAGTTGAGTCCCCTCGACATGAGACAGATATCTTTAGGCACAACTAGATCATTTCTTTCTTTGCTTTGTAAAGAAAAATTTTTATTAGTTTGTGTGCAAGAAAGGCTCAAGATTCTTCCACATTTGTCATTCAAAGAATAAAGAGCACTCAAATCACTCTCAGGCTGCACAGAAGTGATCACCAAGCTAACTCCTCACTTTTACCCCTTTTGCAGAATTATCATGTCAAAGTCTTATCTCATGAGGGCTCTTACCCATTATAAACACCACATCCTCCCTGAGGCCTCTTTTTGCCCTGGGCTTGTGGTCTTTGCATTTTCAGAGCATGTTCTATCTCCTAGATTGCAAGCTTATATAGGGCAGGAGCTATATTACTCAGCTCTGTGTCTCACAGGCCTTCCCCAGAGACTGAATGATTGTGGTTGTCCAGTCTCAAGAATGAGAACAAGGTTTGTGCAGGTGTAGGTACTTTCCTGTGCCCAGCGCCCCTCTGAAGTCCTGAGGGTCAGACTTCATATCAGGGGGCAGTAGATTTTTTTCTGTAAAGAACCACACAGTGAAATTTTAGAGTTCACAGCCACACAGACTCTCTGGAACCTGCTCCACTCTCCTACTGTAGTGTAAAAGCAGCTAGGGACAATATGTAAACAAATGGGTGTGGCTGTATGCCAAGGAAATTTTCTTTATGGGCCCTAAAATTGAATTTCACATAATTTTCACATACCACACAATATTATTCTTATTTTGTGTTTTTTTTTTCTCCCAACCATTTAAAAATGTAAATAGTCTCCTTGGCTTGAGGGATATACAGAAACAGGTGGTAGGACATTTGGCCTGTGAGCCACAGTTCACCGACTTCTGGACTAGATGGTGGGGCTGCTGGCACTGGTCTTGGTGGTGGGATTTACTAATTATATGAAGCTGCTTTCTGGAACCTTCTACTCCATTTCCTTAGCCAATTCACAAGTGCTTTAGTTGGTCCATTTCCTAACAGGGGAATTACTACTTTGTCTGACTGCTATCTTCAAGGGCACGCTAATGAATTAAGGTTATGGAATTCTTGGGCAAGATTCACTACTTTAGGACTAGAGAGCTATGATTGAAATATTAAAATGGAAGAATAAAATGTAATTCATGATTTATAGCAAATCATCTTAGATACCTTTAGGAATCAATAACCCATATCATCATTCTCATTCATTCCTGTGACATTCATTCATTTCACAAAGCAAGAATTCCTGTTAATATTAACTAGAGCCAGAACACATGGGGGGGTCAAGCTAAAGATGCACCCCAAATTCCGGTATTATTGTGAGGCATGGTAAGAACAGACATTTCTGCTTGCATAATTTGAGAAGAATGTTTATATTTAATATATTGCTGGCATTTTTGATAAAACATACCACGTTTGTGATTTTGCCACACAAACATAGAGTCAGCAATTTGGTGTCAGCAAATACACATAATAATAATGTTTGAACATCAGAACACAGTACCTTTACTTTAAGGAATCTAGTCCCTACTTTTCCATGTCTGTTTATTGAATACAAGAAAGCTAGATACTGTCTTTTGCCTGCTGCTGTTTCCAAGAGAATGCCTAGGCAAGGGGGTTATTTACAAGTAAAGTACATACCAGTTCCTATGTAAACCTACTGTCCCTGAAAGATTTCAGTAGCTAAAAGTCAGTCAGCTAGACCTATGTTCACTCCCTGGCTTTAACACTTGTTGAATGTGTGACTTCAAGCAAGTTGCTTAACCTCTCTGAACTTCAATTACTTCTAAAAAAATGGAAACAATAATGATTGTGGGTACAACTGATACAGTGTAAGAAAGGACCTGTCATAAATCATGTACATGCATAGTAAGCATTGACCAAATAGCAGTTGTTATTAATAAACTTGTCGTTAAAAATACAGAGTGTTAGACAATGAGGCAGCAAACTTCTCAGAGGCAAAATGGAATTTCAGACATAAGGTAGTGTTGAAATTCTGAGGGATGCCTTCCCTTGCCGGAGTGACTGGATGGTAATGATGTGCATCTTTGTTAGACCTGCTTAAACTCCAACACCACAGTGCCTTGGTTTTCTTGTTGGCTCTTTCCTGGTTGCACTGGGTACTCAAGTGTTCTCCTGAATTTTCACTGCATTTGTGCAACTTTTCCTTACCTAATATTTCTTTTTTTTGTGTGTGTGGTATCGGGGATTGAACGCAGGGGCGTTCTACCTCCACGCTACACCCCCGGCCCTATTTTTTTTATGCTTTATTTTTGAAACCGGGTCTCACGAAGTTGCAGAGGGCCTCACTAGGTAGAGAGAGAGAGAGAGAGAGAGAGAGACAGAGAGAGAGAGAGGGACAGAGAGAGAGAGAGGGAGAGAGAGAGGGAGAGAAAGAGAGAGAGATAGATCGATCCATCCATCGCTCGATCGCGCGCACGCGCATGCGCACTGAGGCTGGCCGCGAACCCGGATCCTCCGGTCTCCGCCTCCCAAAGTACTGGGATTACAAGCGTGCGCCACCACGCCCGGCTCTTACCTAATATTTCTATCTTGTACCTTAATTTTATTTTTATCATTCTTATCCTCTTCTAGGTTTCCTTTTGCTTCTATTATGGGCACATTCTAACTTATCAAATTCTTCTTTATTCAAAAGCCTCTGACTTCAAATTCTTTTTAATCCAGATGTTGCTCACCGACCTAGCTTAAGTCAATGTGCTGAGTAAAACAGTGGACAGATAGTCACAGATCTTTGTACCATAGACAGGGGTAGAGTGCACAAGGCCAGGATACCTATAGATTGTGTCAGGGAGGTTTGAGAAGAGTTTATTCATAACCTGGTAAGCTCCCCAGGCCCCCAGTGTGATAGAAAAGTTATAAGATTTGGGATCAGAGTACTGAGATTCAGGAGCCCTCTCAGCCAACACAGGCTATGGGAGCTTCAACAAGTCTTTAATCTTTCTAAATTCAGTATATTGGTCAATAAAATGAAAATGATTCTGATACTTACGTCATGTAGCTTAATGTAAATAAAAATGGATATGCGAAACACTTTGAAAAATATAAATCACTAGGCAAACTGCTCAGGGTGATTATTATGAGGATTTTCATTTTTCACCCCATGTGTGCCTGTGTTCATGAGGATACTATTTAAGGAACAAGTAGCTTTGTGGTAGAGTCTAGTTCTGCCTCTGATACTAACATGTTAACTTTGAGCAGATGTTAATGTATCTGAGAGCTGATTGCTATATCTGAAAAATAGATAGTCATCAATGTCCCTTCTAGGCATAAAAGGTTAGGGTTTCATGAGTACCAGAAAATAGACATGGAAAGGCAAGCTGGTGGGGAGGGCAACAAGAGTTGTATGCATGTATTTTTCTAACACTCTGTACCCCAATATGATGTAAAACTACAATGCACCCAATAAAAAAGAAAAGAAAAAAAAAGAAAACAGAAGCAGTGGATGTGACTGTGGTCCATGGGACCACTGCAAGTGTGGAAGCCTACAGAGGGCACAGACACACAGAGCAGCTCCGAGGGAGAGTCACTGGTGACAGAGGGTGCAGTGGGCTCAAGGGAAGATCACTTACTGCAGAGCCCATGTAGTTCCCAAACTGACAAGAGAGCACTGCACAGAGCAACTGCAGAAAACAGAAGGCCATGTTGAGCATCACTGAATAATGTGATGCTCAGTGTCCTCCATGCACCTAAGAAGGGAGAGGACTACAGAAGCTTCAGAAATGATGGGCTCTGGAGAGGGTTCATGCCTCCTCTCTCCTTCTCTAGTCCATCTCCCACATTGCCACCAGAGGGACCCTAAACTCAGATATGGTCCTCCCCCTCTTGGGATGAAAAAATCTCTGATTGCTTCCTATTTTCTACATAGTAAAATCTAAGATGCCCTGCTAATAGGGTACATCACTATATATATTATCTATCCATCCATCTATCTAATTATCTATCTATCTATCATCTATCTACCATCTATCTATCATCTATCATCTATCTATCATCTATCTATCTATCTATCATCTATCTATTTATCTACCATCTATCATCTATCATCTATCTATCGTCTATCTATCTATCTATCTATCTATCTATCTATCTATCTATCTATCTATCTCTCTCTCTCTCTGTCTATCTATCTATCTATCTATCTATCCTTATTACTCCTCAGCTTCATGTGCAGTTTCTCTTTCCCAGGACCAAATCACTCTGAAGTTACCATCTTTGTTTTCTTCATAGCTCAGTGCCTTTGCACATGCAGTTCCTCTACCAGTAATATCCTTACACAATTCTCTTACCTGGAAAATTCTTTCTTTTACTTTCAGACTCAGCTCACTTATTACCTTCATGGTTGATTGCTGCATTGTGTCACTTACTGTAGGTTTTTCAAAGAAGCTGTTTACATGTCTGCTTTCCCAGGAGCATGTAAACTTCTGGAAATGAGGCATTTTATAGTACACATAGATATTTTATTAAGTTATTAGTGACTAACTAAAATGATCCCAAGCCTGAAGCTTTGGGGGCACCTGAAAAGAACCATATAAAAGAACGGGGCTCTTTGGATGTAAACAGACAAAACCTACAAAGAGACAAGTTTGAATTAAACAAAATCATAAACAAAATGAATAAGGTAGATATGGATATCTTTACCAATTGAATGATTTATTCAGCAAATAGTAAATGTCTCTGATGTGTCAGGTGCTACATACGAGAGCAAGCAAAGCTGCCTTTGCATTTTCTATCAACTGAAACACCAGTGTGCCTGGAGTGTGTTGAGCATAGAGGAAGATGGTGTAATCGGAAGCCTTGCCGGTGAGGATGAGAACTTTGCTTTATTGTGAATGCAATAGGATGCCTTTGAGTGCGATAGGATGCCTGTAAGCAAGGGAATGAAATGATCTTATTGACACTTTGAGGAGTCACTCTGGCTCCTCTGTGGAAAACAGACAAGCATGGGTCACCAGTTATGGAGCTAGTGCATGATATGAGGTGACGAATGATACTGACCTGTTGATCAGAATCACCTGGAAAGCTATTAAAATGCAGACTTATAGCTGGGTATGGTGGCACACACCTGTAATCCCAGTACATGGGAAGCTGAGACAGGAGGATCACAGTTCGATGCCAACCTCAGCAACTTAGTAAGGCCCTTAGCAACTTAGTGAGACCCTCTTTGAAAATAAAAATAGGGCTTGGGGTGTATCTCAGATGTAGAACACCCCTGGGTTCAATCCACAGGACCCCGTAAAAAATGCAGACTTATGAACCCTGACCCTAGAATTTCTGATTCTGTAAGTCTGCAGGTGATGTAAGTGGGTGGGTAGAGAATATGTACATCTAACAAGTGCCCAGGTGGAGCTGGTGCTGCTGATCCTGGGACCCCACCCTGAGCACTCCAACCTCTATGTGGGTGACAGCAGTGACGTTACAGCAAAGTGCACTGACGTGGGTCATAACCTGGCCGCAAGATCAAAAGATGTGTGATGTAGCAATACCAGAAAATATTAGGACCAGGAACAGCTCCATGATACTTGAATGAGATAAAACACTAGGGAATTCTAAGAAAAGGAGTGTCGATCATATGAAACATGGATGTGGTTAAAAAGGTAAAGAAAGAAAACAAAAGGAGCCCCTTCACATGGGAAGCAACAAATATATGGGCATCGTTTATCCTCCTCCTCCCTCCTACAGGTAGGGGCAAATGTTTTCCCAAATTGTTTGAAATCCTGTGGATTATAGGAACAAAGTAGCTCCTGAAATTTGGGATCTTGTGAGTGGCCAAATGAAAGAGTAACTGTGCTTTTTCATCGTCAAACCCTGGGGTTTCAGATTAAAAAGAGGAAATGGGCAAACAGACCTTGGGTGCAACCCATGTAATTCCTTTCAGGCATCTCGGAAAACCAACCACTAATCCACCCAGGTTAACACTTCTGCTCTAACACCCAAGAACAGTATCTGTCTGTCTCTCTCCCCTAGAATGGACTCTTTACCTTAGCAGTTCTCTCTTCACATATGCACTTCAGAAGTCCAGCTAAAAACAAACACTTGCCAGGCGTGGTGGCGCACAACTGTAATCCCAGGACTTGGGAGGCTGAGACCCCGGAGGATCTGGGTACGTGGCCAGCCTCAGCTACTTAGTGAGGCCCTCCGCAACTTAATGAGACTGTTTCAAAATAAAGAATAAAAATTAGGGCTGGGGGTGTACCTCGGAGGTAGAATGCCCCTGGGTTCATTCCCCAGTACCAAAAAAAAAAAAAAAACAGGCCTGTAATCTTAGTTACTTGGGAGGCTAAGATAGGAGGATTGCAGGTTTAAGACCAGCCTCAGCAACTTAGCGAGACTCTCAGCAACCCAGGGAGACCCTGTTTCAAAACAAAAAATATAAAAAGGGCTGGGGGCATAGCTCAGAGGAAAAATACCACAAAAAACCAAACAGCCTGGCATGGTGACATATGCCTAAAATTCCAGTATTTGAGAAGCTAAGCCAGGAGGATCAGAGGTTCAAGGCCAGTCTCAGCAACTTAGTGAGGCCCTTAGCAACTTAGCAAAACCCTGTTTCAAAATAAAATAGGGCTGGGGGTGTAGCCCAGAGGTAGAATGCCCCTGGGTTCAATACCTGTACCCACTCACCCCCCCCAAAAAATGATTCTACTTGGCAGTGTCTTAGGACTCAGCCCAGGCTCTATCTCCTGAATCATCCTATTGTCTACATTCCCACCCTATTAGCAACTTTCTCTTCAACTCTGTTATGCATTGAACTGTGTCCCTCAAAAATTTATATATCGAAGGCGTAATCCCCAGTATCTCAGAATGTGATTTTATTTGGGAATAGGATTATTACAGATGTATTTAGTTAAGTAATTATGAGGTCATTAGGGTGCATCTTAATCTAGTAGGTCTGGTGTCCATATGAACAGGAGAAACGTGGACACCAAGTCAGGTCCACTGGGAGCATGTCATGTGAAGATGAAGGTAGAAACCAGGGTAAAGCTTCTACAAGACAAAAAGCACCAATGATTGCCAACAATGTGCCAGAGGCTACGGAGGCCTGAAACAGGCCCCTGTCAACAGCTCTCAGAGAAACCAGCCCTGCCACCATCTTGATTTCAGACTTCTAGCCTCCAGAACTATGAGGCAATAAATTTGCATTATTTAAACCATCTCTCTTGTGGCATTTTGTTACAGCAGCCCCAGCAAACTCATACAAGCCCCTTGTGATAATTGTTTCAGTCGTACTTCTTAACTCTGCCTTCTTTGTCTCTTAGATCTGCTTCTCTTCTGTGATTTGTCACCAGGGGGCCAATGCTGATCCTTCCATAGTTCAGACCAGGCCCTTGAGCACCGGAATCAGGGGCCATGCCATGCATCTCCATTTTTCCTTCTATAGAGTACTGACACTGGTCCTCAGTGGACAGTCACCTCCTCAAGAGTCCATACCATGTTTTTTGATCCTCTTTGTGTGCTACCAATTATCCCAGTGTCTAACTCATAGCCAGCGTGTTTGTTGAATGAACAACAAAATTAATGAGCTAGGCATCCTTTATCTATTTCCCCCTTTGGTAAATGAAAAAACTCAAGGGGTTTTGACCTTCATGCTGGTGTCTCTTTGTCAATACAATGAGGAGTTTATTTGGGGAGCATCTGTTTTTGGATCACATTACTCTGTAAATGCATATTCTTAATGAAAGTGATCAGTGCAGATCAAGCTGACATTAACACTAAAGATATGGAGGATTGCTTTGGTGTGCAAATGGAAATGGTTTGGTGCCGGGGGATAATGAATACATGAGAATTAGGATGGCGTTATTAAACTGAGGGGATGAGACTTGTCATTAGTTCCCACTGCTTCTTGGAGTTATTGTTAATAGCTATTTGAGTGAGGAGACAGGAACATGTGGAGAAGAGGATGTGAAGAAACAAATGTGTAGATAACGTCTGCTCGCTGAGATATGTGGTGTTTGGAATTGATCATCCTGCAGTTTTTGCTGAGAGGCTAGTGGTTTTCAACTGATCTGTTTCTCCAAGCTCAATCGGAGGTGCAAGCAGCAGACATCTCCCCTGCATCCTCCTACTGTCTACCTGACAATTTGATTCTCAATGAAATGCAAAATCCACAGGCCATCAGATCCTACAGAATGGTGATCTTTGTTTATCCAGGGAGGGCTTGTTCATGGAAAGAATTCTGATAAAACAGTCTTAGTTCATTGGGTTGTTATAACAAAATTCCATAAACCAGGCAACTTATAAACACCCAGTAAAATTTATTTCTCATGGCTCTGGAAGCTGGAAATTCCGAGATCAAGGTGCTGGTAGAATCAGTGTCTGATGAGGACCCATTTCGTCGTGGACAATCATATCCTCACTTAACTTCACATGGAGAAAGGGGCTGGCTAGTTCTCTAGGGTCGTTTCATAAATACAATAATCATCGTGTCCCAAAGTCCCTACTAATTACTCCCATATATAACTTTCAGGGCTAGGATGTTAGCATTTTAGTTTTGAAGGGACATAAACATTTGACATTAGCACAAACTGAAATATTATCAAGAAAAAGGCATTGTTATATTTGCACAGGGACACGAGCATGATAGGGTTAGACCCAAGCAACCCAGAGAACATCATCACCCTGCTGTTGAACTACTGACAGTCCTATTAAGATTCAACCGTACTCAATCCTGTGTTATTTCAATCTGCATTAACCAAGCACTACCTCTGTCAGACTGCCTTTGCCTTTCTAGAACTTCATACAAAAGAAAAAGGTTTCTTCATCAATGTGCAACTTTTTTTATGACATGAGCCAACTTTCATAATTACTTTTAATTTTCTCACCATCCCCCCAATACCCACCATGGATAATTAAATAGGTAGAGAAGGAGAAGACAAGAGGGAAGCAAATAAAAAAAAATTAAGCTACTCATTAGTGGATATCCAGAATACAACTTGAAAAGGCTGAAGTGCTGGGAAATGCAGACAGTTCCCGGATGTGGCCCTGTGATGAAGCCAGTGGTGTTTGGCATAGAACAGCCAAGTTTGTCCCAGCTACCTTTTCCTAGATTGGTGACACTGGTAAAATCATTTATCATCTGTGACCCACAATTTTCTCATCTACAGAATGGAGGGGGTGTCTTCAGATATACAAGAACTTTTGGTACAACCAGAGGAGAGCAGTACACGGGAACAGCAGAGATGTTGGAGGGCCACCCGTTGTAGTTGGTGAGGGATATATGTGTCCTGGGGAAAGGGCAATCAGAGAGAAGCACTCTGAGTATCTCCAAGACCATAGATGCTGCAAGCAATACCAGTGTCCTTCTAGAAAAAACGACATGTCATTGAGACAGAACATATCATTGAGGCAGGCAGAAAATCAGAAAGCCTGAATTTGGTACATTTCTATCACAACAGTAGAATAAACCATGTTTCATGTAAATGTAGCAGGTGCTACTCTATAAAACTCTATGTATGTTTTGTTTCTCTGAATCAAACAAAATCAGGCCCCATGTTTCATCCACCAAGGTTAACAAGAACGCTAATATCACCTTTCAGGAGCTCCTCTTAGCTCCTTGGTAGTCATACTGGGCCTTGAGGCCCACACTGCTTCTGAAGCTAGGAAGCCACAGGTCCTTATGCCTTCTGGCTGCTGCTTTTTATGCTCCTTCTTCAGACCTGTTCATTTCTTCCGAAGGTAGTGGTTCTGCTTCCCCTCCTGGACCACATGGAACAGCCACAAGAGGAAAGTCCCCACCAACCAGGAGCACATGTTTTGAACCTTTGTGTTAGAAATACTAACCTTCCATTGAATTGGAGCTATTGCATATCCTTACATTTCTTTCACTGTTAATTTGTAGGATAGTTTAGTTTACCCAAACTCACACAAATTTTCTTATTCTCCTCTACAGTTCAAGCTCTCTTCTATGAGATACATACTTCCAGGAGAAAAAGTGGAAAGCCTGGGAAATTATTTATTTTCTATTAATCTAATCACTTAAAAAAAGTGATGAAAAATATTTCCAGGTCTACTACCAGAGCCATAAAACACGGAACAGTGTTATATAACAAAGACCATGGAATCAGGATCAGGTGCTCAGAGTTGAGAAACAGTTTCAGAGGCCAGCAGATTCATGGGCATCTTTCCAGATTATAGGAAATGTGGACAACTAGCATGTCACAGATTTCCTTAGAAATCCATGAACACAGACAGTTCTTACAGTGTACGTTGAATATTTGAAGAAGTATTGACTGGCCAGGTATAGTAGCATATACCAGTAATCTCAGTACTTGGGAGGCTGAGACAGGAGGATTGCAGGTTTGAGGCTAGCCTCAGCAACTTAGCAAGATCCTGTTTCAAAACAGAAAATAAAGGGCTGGGGTGTTCAGAGATAGAATGCCCCTAGATTTAATCCCCAGTACCAAAAAAGAAAAAATTCAAAAGTATAAACTAAGAGCTTTCTGCAAATAGAAATAAAGGACTGTGATAGAAAGAGGGAACGCATCCCCATAGACACACTACGATATAAAATATGAATTGTATTTCATCAGTATAACCTGGAAGTAGAATCCACAGTAGAAAAAAACAATGCCTATTCCATCACACACCTCAGAAAAAAACATTATAATATTCTTGTTTTAATTTTATTTTATTAGTGCATTGCAATCATACATCTTAAAGGATTTCAGGGTGGTTGACATATACATGCACTCATCGATCAATTAGCCCTCCCCAATTCCCACCCGCCTGCCTCCCCCATCCTTCCTTCCCATTTTCAGCCTAGTAGTTGACTTTGATATCTTTGTGTAAGTCCATCCTGTGCACCAGTTTGTTTCCCCCTCCTTCCCTCCCATCTCCCCAGTTAGTTCTCCTTCTTCATTCATCTGAGGTTTTCAATCTTTGTCTGGAGTCCCTCCAGTGTGAGGTCGTGGCTCATCCTCCCATGACCTCAGCACTGGGGTACTCCGGGGCAGGGCCGGGGCGTGCCCATCCTGTGTCCCCAGCACTGGGGGGTCTCTGGAGGCGGGACCAAGGGTTCGCCTGCACCACATTCTCAGCGCCAGGGGGAGGGGTTCTCTGGGGGCAGGGCCAAGGGCTCACCCACTCCGCATCCCCAGCACCAGGGGTCTCCTGGGGCGGGGCCGAGGGCTCACCTGCCCTACATCCTAAGCACCTGGGGGAGGGGTTCTCTGGGGGCAGGGCCAAGGGCTCATATGCCCTGCATCCCCAGTGCCAGGGGAGGGGTTCTTTGGGGATGGGGTCAAGGGCTCGCCTGCCCTGTGTCCCCAGTGCTAGGGGGTCTCCAGGGGCAGGGCCAAGGGCTAGCCCCCCTGCATCCCCAGCACCGGGGGAAGGGGTTCTCTGGGAGTGAGGCCAAGGGCTCACTCGCCCCACATCCCCAACACTGGGCGGAGGGGTTCTCTGAAGGCAGGGCCAAGGATTCGCCCGCCTCGTGTTCCCAGTGCGGGGGCCTCTGGGGACAAGGCCGGGGGCTGACCTGCCCGTGTTCTCAGTGCTGGGCCACTGGGGAGGGGCCATGTCTCATCTACCTATGTCCTCAGTTCTGGGATGTTCCAGGATGGTGTTGGGCTGCTTGTTGGGGGGTCATGGCTCACCAGCTCATGTTCTCAGAGTTGGGCTGCTCCTGTGTATGGCCACCTCTTCTTTGTCTCTCCCCATTGCACTTGTTGCGGAAGCAGAGGCTCATGGCCCACCCCTTGAAACCATCATTGTTGTAGGTACGGGTCTGCATTGACTTGGGCTTCATCATGTTCCGGAATTGATTGGTTTCAATGTTGGTCTATAGTCGCTGTTTTCACAAGAATCTGCTGTCTCTTTGCTGTTGGTCTCTGGGAGTCGCGGTGTAGGTGTGGCCCTGCATGGATGGCGCCTTCGCCTCCACTCTCCACTTACCAGATGAAATGCGTGGAGTTCTGTTTAGCCCCCTGCTCTGTCTGCTGCCTTGCACTCCACTGCTCTTCGGCTCTCTTTGTTTTGTTGAGTTTTGTCTGCCCCACTTTTCTGGTTAAGAAGCAGTCTTCCCGCCGGCTGAGTTCTGAGTTTCAGAGTGCCGGCAACATGCTGCCTCCTTTATTTCACTCACCTGTGTTCTTGTTGGGCAGTTCCAGGGGGCCATGCCATGTCCGTTCATGTCCTCAGTGCTAGGGTATTCTGTGCTGGTGCTAGGCTACTCCAGAGGGGCCGTGTTTTACCCAATCGTTTTCTGGGTGTTGGGGTGCTCCTGTGCCTGGCTGCCTCATCTATGTCTCTCCACATCTCTTTCTTTGCGGGGGCTGAGGCTCGTGTCCCACCCTTTGCAGTCATCGCTGTTGTAGGTGTGGATCTGGTTCGACTTAGGCTTCATCATGGTCCTATGTCAACTGCTTTCAATGGTGGACTAGAATCGCTGGTTTCACAAGAATCAGCTCTTTCTTTGCTGGAGGATTCTTCAGTCAAGATGGCGCCTTTGTCTCTGTTCTCCGCTTACCAGGTGAAATGCTTTGAGCTCCCTACCAACCTCTGCTCTTTCCACTGCCTCGCATTCCGCTGCACTTTGGTTCTCATTGTTTTGTGGGGTTTTTGCTGCCCTACTTTTCTTTTCAAGATGCAGTCTTCCTGCCAACCAAGCTCCGACTCTCGGAGCACCTGCGACATGCTGCCTCTCGCTATCCCGCCATCTGGGTCTATAATATTCTTAATAAAAATAAACTGGATTTTAAATTAGAACCCCATTATATATTTAGGATATTTACATGGCTTTATGCCTACATTAATTACAGTAAAATGCTTGTAGTACTTATTCTATCATTTGGGACCAATCATTTGTAATAAATACTTCTGGCATTCCCATAGAGTCCCAAGTTCATTAACCTGTCCAAGTATTACTGTGTGTGGATTTCTGTACTGAGAGATTGCTGCCTGACCATTTTAGTGAAGTCCCTAGTACCCCAGTTGGGCCCAGCCAAGCATAATTTTCTCATGATAAAACGTTGCATTAACTAAATTTGGTTTTATCTGGAAATCCTAAACTTCATAGTGTTGCTTACTTTCCACATTCAAATGGGAACTTTTAATAGTTCAAATTTTGGACAAAGAAAATGAAAGGAAAACCCAGTAGACTTTTAATGTAAGTCAAGCTGAGAATCTGGCCGCACATAGCCACTCTCATTGATAATCAAGGTGTACTTGAAATCTTTGGTCATTTTCCTATGGCAGCAATCAACTGATTTATATTTGAAAAGAACTATGTATACTAGAACTGGGTGTGTGGGAAAGTTCTTCCCTCTCCATCATTACATTATTCACCTCTATATCACTGAGGCCTGATTTGTGGTCTGGCACGGTGCAGCAGTGCTGTAATTATCTGTCGAATAAGTGATTGCAAGAAAGAATGGATGGAGCAAGGAGAAGGGTGCAGATTGGAAAGGAGTGCAAGTCTTAATTGTAGCAATCATATGGAATTCTACTATACAAACTGCAGAATAAAGGAATGTCAAGTGTCTCCAGGGGCTGCATTCTGGGACATAAGAACATATCATTACGTAGACCTCATATAACCTCTGTCTGCCCAGCCTGAGGCTGCACCAGCTGTCTGGAGTCTTCACTGCATTTTTTTATTGTTTTCTCATTAAGCAGCTAGGTTAGTTCCTAGGTTAATAATATTAATGACATTCCAAGTCTTGATTTTTCACCATTTTTAATCAGAAATGGAGACATATCTTTTTAATAGTTTTAATGACTTCTAAATTTAGGAATGTTTATGAAATCAAATAGTCTGCATTTTAAGTGGAGCTACAGGTATCAGAATTCAGTGATTTTTTTCTATTTTAGAAATACACTAGTTTTCAATAGAACACCAAATATGTACAAGATTTACATACCCTTGTAGGATTTCTATTCATCTACCCTTACAAAAATGAGATAGATTGAATGTCTTACCCTATTAACCTTTTATAATCAGACTGCTTCTTAGCTCTCCATGGAATCTAAAGTATTGTTAGCTCACAAATCAACAGTGTGGTTATAAAGCTTCTTGAAGGCAGACACCGGAATGCATTAAGTAACTAGCAAGATTACATGGTGTTTCTAGCCTAATGTGGCACAATTTAGATTGCAATAATTGGTGCCCAGTGAAGAAAAGTAGGTGTTAAATCAATAACTTACTCTTCTACATTGAAAACTGAGACTGGCTGTTAAAATCATTGATTACCTTAGGAACAGTCATTAAAAGAAAGAGGCCAATAGGCTGATGGGATGTTTTCCTCTAATAAAAAGTAGCTTTGTTAAAGTAAATGATTATTGTTTCTAAGCAATGAGTCAATGACTGGAAGAGCACAGCGGCCCTTTCTGAAAGCAGAACTCCTCAGCAATATTGACCTGCTCAGGCCGGACAAAGTTCTTCCAGTTCCTGTAGCAGAAGACAGAATGGAAGGAGAAATATTTTGACCTCTTGTTTCAGTACTGTGCTGGATTTGGGAGCACTCTTGGCATTAACATCCACCCTTCTGTGTTCCCTGCTGGTTTAGGGGCCTCCCCTTGGCCTTCCCCACAGGCCAGGGGCTCAAGGTGAAGGTTGTGCTGACCACTGCTTATATCTAGGCTGCATAAGCACAGACCAAAGAAATGACTACCAGGTGGGAGTTTGGCTAATACTGCGTATATAACCTGTCTTTTGCATTCTTCCAGTCAAACAGGGTGTCGTGATGATGCTATGGATTTCTGGTTGTTGGTGTCCATTTGGATTCTGTGTCCAGAAGTTTAGGGGATACTTATCTATTCCTTTTCCCCCAGTCCAGTTACTCAAGAAAATGGCCATCAGCAACTTTGGAGAAAAACTGGTAGGACTGATGCCATTCATACTCCTCAATAGACACAGGGTCCTTCCTCCAAGGCACCCAGCCTCCTCTTCAGGAAGGGGGTTCTCAGAGGGAAAACTGGCTCAGATTTGAAAACTGTAAAATGGATCATGGCTTTTTATTGGAGCAATTGCTCTCAGCTACCTGATCATCCACCCTTGATTTCTTTTGCTTCAACAAATTGGGCCAGTGTCAAAAGCCTCCTTCTGTACCAAGTGTTTCCTGGAAAGCAGGTCAGACAGTGGAGTTTAGTGCTCAGGGTGTTCCCTAAGAAGTACCCTGAGGATCCACATCTGTGAAAGGGAGTGGAGGGAAGCAGGAATAGGAAGAGGGAGAAGGTGACAGGCAATATCTACTGTCAGAGACCCCACAGAGCATGTGAGAGCCAGAACTCTAGGGACTTCAGATGAGTGTGCCTTTGAGTGAGGTGAGTCTCTCCAGCAGAGGTGAAGCTGGTGACAGCTGAAGGCCATCTGCTCACAACATTCCCAGCAGCTGGGGCATGTCCTTCATTGAGAGGGGACCTGGGAAATACAGCTCATGTCCAAACCATCTCACAGAGACACACTTTATCATCTGAAGTAGAACCCTGTGCTTATGAATGTAGGCACAACTAATATAGATGCTGTGACAGCAGGTAAAAACCAGGACTGTCCTTCCCAGGTAAACAGGGACAGTGCTCACCCTTGCTGTGATAATCCCTGATGATATTCCAAAGCAGACTCAGATGAGATGCCTCAGCACTCGATGATTTGCTGATATGGAAAGCATTCATTCCCTCCTTAACCTGAACTTCTGCTTTCCAATCCCAGAGTGGGATCTGTCCTTCAAAGGATATTAACAAGGACTTGCTCTGTAGCCTGCCCTCCATGAGCCTGCTGACTATAAAAGATATGCTAAGAAAACTTTCCATCAGGTGAAACTACATTTTATTTATATAAAGCCCTTAAAACTAGATGTTATTAAATTAAATATTATTTAACATATTTCTCTAAATCCTGACCTAAAAACATAGAAAACAGTACCTTGACACACACACACTCCTTTTACTTTATAGTACGCCATCATCTATTAAGAAGTGTTTGATACATGACAGTAAGGAAACAACAAGAAAAAGAGAACATGAGAGACACTGAGGATTTGAGAATGCTCCACCAAGGCCTTCTCCTGTCCTTTCCTTCACACTTCTCTGGGACAAGACCGTAGTCTCTATTCCTCCTTACCCCCTTCTGATTAAATCCAAGTTGCCCAAACAGGTGTTAATCCACTAGAATAAAGCTTCCCTCTTCTGAGAACCATATTTAACCAACAGCTCTGGAAACTAGCTAAACTCTGGCTGACTCCCTCCTGCCTAAAATCCTATAAAACATTCCCCCACTGTCTAAAATGAGAAGACCTTCTCAAGCCTTCTCCTTCCTGACATTTAAGAATAAGGGCTTGTACTAGTAACATCTGGGATTGGTTTACGTCCAAAAGAGGAGAGGTACTAGAATCAAGAAATTAGATCTTAGAAGTAAGTTACTGCTTCTATGACTGCCAACCTTAGCAGGTGAAATGGAGTAAAAGAGTAAGTGGAGGGTTTAAGGTCACCAATATTATAGCATGGACTGTGAATATTCTTTCATCTTCTAAGAGCATCAAAGAAAGAAATAATCTCTAAATTATAAGAAATGCTGCCCTGATGGAATAATACAGTGATAGTATTTCTGTAGCCCTTGGCATTCACAAACAAGAATTTATTTGATCTTCACAGTAAGATCTTAAAATAGATTGGAATATACATTAATAATATCAACATTTGATAAATAAAGAAAGTGGGGCTTAGGAAGACTATATGATTTGCTCTATGTTGGACCACAGTTGGCAAAGTTTGGGAACAAACATTTTCTTTCATGCCTTCTGGAAAGTGATCTTGCCCTGAAATGAAAATTGTAGGGAGGGTGAAAAAAATCAAGCCATGCAGATTTGGGGAGGGACCATGTTTTTTTCATTATTGCTTTATCTTAGCACTAATAGGGTGTCTAGTACTTAGTAGGTACTCAATAAATATTTAGTGAATGAAAAGAAAAAACAATTGAGGATTCTAATGAGTTCTACTATACCCCTGAATGTAGCAACAATAATGACAGTGGTATTCTGGTATTGAATAAGAGAGAGTGAATAGAATTCTTAGAGCAACAGAGTAAAGAGGACCTGAACTAGCAAGAGCTTGGAATCGGGTAGCAGAATAAACCCAAGAAGAACCAAGGAATTACTAGGAAAGCTAATTTACAAAGCACAGCAGGATCCTGTATTTATTCGTTTTTAGCAGTTCAGGTTTTGTTGGACTCAGAATAAGTAGCCAATAACTTTAGGTGAACACGTAAATAGGAATAGAGATAACTTACCACAAAGTAGCCCAAAGTCTTTGTCTTCCCTACACCACATGTAGGGCCCAGTTGGATTTCAAGCCAAGTGACAAGAACTGTTGTTAAGACCTACAGTCCATGCAAGTAGTTATAAGTAGAGAGGAAAATGATTTGTGACTAAGGCGAATAAGAAGATTCACTTCCAAATGTTTAAGCCACTATTTTTATACTTAAGACTTTAATTCGGGTAGTATTTCCTTTTGTGTATGAGGTAAGGGAGGGATATAATTCAGTTTGTTTTCACATGGATAGCTAGTTTTCCCAGCATCATTTATTGAATGGACATTCTTTCTCCATTGTTCTCAATTATCTCTAATGTAATTAATTAAGGGCTCATTGATTAAATGAATCTGTTCATGTTCTCTCTATTTTATTTATAATTATAAAATTTACTATAAAATTATGAGAAAGAACATATGTATGATGTAAAGAAAATAACAAACATCATACACCTTTAGAAATAGGATGTGCCCTTCGTAAATTATGCCCTGATCATAATTGATACTTTATTTTTTTTCTGAGTTTTTTTATTTATTACATTTATTGGTGCAGAGACGGGAGGGGGGAATAGGGAAGTACACTAATGCACATGATGTGTATAAACAAACTTATCAGAGTTGATCACTATGCTGAGCATGGAAAAGAGGGAAGGGGGAGGGAATGGGGTGGGATTTGAGGGAGGGATAAATGAGCAATGTGTGCATGCATGCTTCTGATACCCTGACACTTACCATAATTGATACTTTATAAAATAGTTCAACCTCTCTAAATTTATCTGAGTCATAGCATGATATAATTGTAAGATCAATTAGCCCAGCTCTTCATCAGTCCTTCTTTAAGGGAATGGATAAACTGGGGTATATTCATACACCAGAAGAGAATACAGCAGCTAAAATGAATGGCTGCTACGTGTATCAGCATGGATATTTATAAAAACAAAGTAGAAAAAAAGGTGATGGGAAAGAGGATATGTAATGAATTATACAATTTGTGTTCCATTTAAACAACATTTTACAACATTTTATGAACAGTATCTAATACAGATTTTGTGTATGCAAATATATAACAAGAGTATTCTTATATGTGCTGAAAGGAAAAGACGGCTATTTCTGAATAGTAGAAATGTTTAGGGAATGAAGGAGGTAGAGGGGAACAGAAGTTGAGTTGGATACAGCTTTAACTATCCTATCAAGTATCTATTGCTCTACAACAAGCTACCTCAGAACTTGTTAGCTTGAAAACAATAGTCATTTATTCTTGCCCATGATTCTGCAGAGTAAGATTTTGGGCTGGAACTGGCTGGGCACTTCTGGATTTAGCCAGGCTCACTCACTCACGCATCTTGAGTCAATGACCAGATCAGCTGAGAGCTGGCTGTCACTCGGGTGATGATGGGAATAACTAGGTCACATGTCTCTTGTCACCCAACAGGTCAGCCCAGTCTTGTTCACATTGTGGCTGACAGGCCAGATCTCGTCAGAAAGTCACATTGCATTAACTAAATCAAGTCACAAGGCCATTCCAGATTCAAGAGGTGGTAAAATAGACTTTATCCTTACCAGGAAGAAATACATTCATACTGGGAGGAGCGTGTCTGCAGGGAGAGGTGGGATTGTACCCCTGTGTACTTTTGTAATCCACCATAGCCACTTCTATAGCTTTAGTTTTTAATCAGAAGAAGAAAAAGGTAGTCACATTTTTTAAATTCTGAAAGGTAGATAAATGGGTATCTGCTTGCATGTTTCAAATAATTCATAACGGATCACTTTAATATCACTTAAAATTCAATCTTGTGGTCATCTTGCCACACCAGAAACATTTCGTGGATCTCATCAAACCAATGTGATAACCTTTAGTTACTCAGCTAAGATTCTCACCTGTATCCTTTAACATTGTATGGATAATATTTGCAACATGTTGGGGACCTGGCTGAATTTTCCATTTTAATAACAACATTCAGGTTTCTGATTTGTTCCTGTTGTTCTAATTACTTAACTGGAGAAATCATTTCCTCATTTCCTAACCTGTCCTACCATCGGCCTCTGCTGTGCCCAGTTAGACCCTGGCTAAGGAAAACATCTGTAGACTGCATGATAATAATAGCAGAACTGATTGCATGGCTCTCCGTGGTTTGCCCATGTGTCTGCAGATGTGCCTATCACCACAAAAGGAATGAAATAAAATATATAACAGGCATGAGTGACATTGCCAGTACTTCTTCATTTTCTATGGAGGGGTTTATCCACAACCAAATTTTAATCCTGGGGTAGAATACTCAAATATAATTCTATTTTTCTCCTCCTGATGAAGTTGAATGTCAGGGGGACAAAGGCTAATTCTAATAGCAATCTAAGAAAAGCATAATGAAGGATGCAAACAAGTTGTAGACCATATATTTCAAATTCCAGCACATACTATCCTGGGAACTTTGCTATTTGGGATTATCCCCTTGTTTCTATGGCTAATTGGGAAGTTTTCTTTTTCTACTCTGAATCCCCTCATCTCTGTAGAGCTAAACCCTTTAAATTTGTATTCAACCTAAAATGGGACCTTCTGTAACCAAGGAATGCCAAGAATTAGGCTTTTTCTTGCCACCTTTCCAGACCTCTGAGTCTCCCCATTCGGCCACATGTGACAATCTGTCCCAGAAAATTGGAAAACCGTTCACTTTAATTGGTTCTAAAATGGAGAATTCAGTGCCTGTGCTGAGTTTGGGGATGAAACTAACATTTTACAAAGCCCAACCCAGCAGCAGCTGCCCTTTGGGACTTGAGAGGTAGAGCAGCAAGTCACTCTGGAATTTAGAGCTTTATTACAAAGAAGTGCTAACTCTTCTGGTTCTGCTTATAAATGGAATAAAGGGGGAACGTGGCTCACCCATGAGCGCTTTAACCTTGCACATGCTCAATATCCTTATGAAATGCAATATCTTATGATCCTTTAAATAACAAATGACCTTATTCCCTTTTATGGGGTCATTAAGGCCTCTAACAGTCCAGGTATAAATCCTAGCTACTACTGTGCATCTTAATTTACTATTCATATGTGAATCTCTCTTTGGTTCCCAATTACTATACAACAGCAACTGGCTCATCAAATTATCCCCATCGGAATGTGTCTGTTAAAGACATTGCAGTTTACATCTTAGGGCCCTAATTAAAGTCACAATACTTGATAAACCTTGAACAACTAGTAATTGGAAACTAACAATTAGTACCAACCACCTTAGTTGAGATCAGCTCTACTGCTGGCTACATGACTAAGCAGAAGGAAATTAGTATACCCGAGATGGCCCAGATGCCAAATATATGTTTTAGCCACTCCTGAGTGTTAGCCAAAGCAATGAAAAGAACTTGGCATTAAAATATTATTAGCTAAAAGTCTTTATATAGACATCGGTGCCATGGAATAGATCAGTCTGATATTCCTGTGGCTTTTCAGCCTTTATCCTGCTCATTACTGTTTTCATCATCCTGCCTCTGGGTATCTGTGGAGATGGTACTGTAAGAAGACCACCTCTTTGAGCCTCTTTTCCTCTCAAAAGCCTATAGCTTGCTTGCTTTCTTAACAAAGCACAGGCCAGATTGTCCCACTGTATTCTATACATGCTATCCCTCTTTGTGTCTCTTATTGTCTACATCGTCAGCATGTCTGAGGCAGGAGGCATGGCAGGAAGCACACAGATTGATTTGATGCATATGAGAGTCTCATAGAAGCAGGAAGAACCACAGGCACTGTGCCGTGCCTCCCAATTAGCAGCCATACTCTTCTGAGACCAGGCACTTTGCAAGGCAACTGGGAAGAGTATATCCCAGGTCTCTGTCCTGGAGACTTGCTGATAGGCCTTTTTCACTAGAAATTGTCCACAGTGGCACTTTGCAATGGGCAGCAGGAGAGAAAACCTCCCTAGAATGACCTCTGTTTTGTTGGTCAGCATCCCTTCCCACTCTCTTCTTCCCATCCCATTGAATAGCTAATGGAATGGGATATTGCTCGAAGGAGCTTCAGCCGACTTGATGAAGCATGCCAAATGCCTTCGCTCTAATCCGCTTACCTCGTGGTTTTCCAGGAGTTCTTGGCAGTGGGAGAAGTGTGATGTTTAAGCAGTCTCCCCTGGAAGCATGGCTTCAGTTACCATGGCAGATACAATTTGGATGGTTTTGTAATCTTAATCCTCCTCTTTTTCACCCTTTGCAAGAGAGCCCAGATGGTCATTCCAAAGTATTCCAAGAAACTGATCACACAAATGAATGATAGGCGGGTTTAAATGGTACTCTGTGCCTTTTTATATAAAGCAAATAGATGTATGTCTTAGGCAGTTTTGGAGTTTTGCCACAAAATATAAACAGCTTCTCAACATTCTAACTATTCTACAAACTTGACCAAATATGTTTTTATATGAGCATTGAATTTTGATTCATTTTATGGAAGGTTCTGGGATCTCCTTCAAGCCAAATTTTATATATCACCTGGATATATATCAAAGAAATTTTCTGTTCTGTCCTATCATGATAGACCAAACTCAGAAGGAAGTTGAGTCAAAGATTATCCAATGTCAAGTTACTGCCAAACCAGAGACAAGATGTTCTCTTTGTAAAGTATTATATCCTCACTCCCTGGACTATGGCCAGGAATGAAGAATTTCAACAGACATGGTCAGTGTACATTGACAGGATACCTCTTAACTGGTTTTGTGTTGGTGTTTATTCATATAAATTAATGAATATAAACTATGTGAATTTTTTTTTTCGGTACTGGGGATTGGACCCAGGGGGCATTCTACCTCCAAGCTATATCCCCAGCCCTATTTTTTATTCTTTATTTGGAAACAGGGCCTCACTAAGTAGCTGAGACTGGCCACGAACCTGTGATCCTCCTGTCTCAGCCTCCCAAGTACTGGGGTTACAAGTGTGCACCACCACACCTGGCTCTATGTGAAATTTTTAGAATTTATATCCTTTATTTTTATACTTTTGTTGGTACATTATAGTCTCAGTGCTCTTTTGAATTATTTAAAGGAGCTCCAAAATCAGAATCAAAGTTGTAATTTCCTGTTAACCCAAAGTTTAAAGCTATGGATAGATATTGGCCAAAGTACAGCAATTCAAGAGTCAGCAACTTATTTATTGATACTTTTATTAGCCAGAAAAAGTCTCAGCAAAACTACCAGGAGAGTATATAGAACCCTGTCCTCTCTGTCCCACAGTTCTTTATCCTCTCCCTACCTGCTTCCTTCCTCAGGGCCTGTTCTATGACCATTAATGAAGGACAGGCCCTCAGCTGGTGGAAAACCAACCCACCATAAAGAATATCTTTGATAACTCTAAATACTATTCTTGAGGGACCAGAAACCATCAGGAGAGAAAAAAAATGAAATTCTGATCATGTAGATGGTACAGTAAGTTAAGGAAGAGAGCTTACAGAGAACTTGCAAATAACAGATCATCAAGAAAGGGAAGGTATTAGAGAAGGCAGTAGGATAAAGGAACTTATCCTTTTTTGATAAAGAAAGAATTCTTTAGTTCAAGATTTTATTCTAACATTTGAACCCTTTTGGGAGAGTCATTTAGCCTCTCCTTGAATACTTATAGGGACAAGGGCTTCACTCTTTCAAGTTGTAGCACATTGTATTGTCGAGCATCTCAGATTGTTTATGTTAAAGTTGGCTTCTCAGTACCATTTTCCCATTGATTGTGGTTCTGCTTTCTAGAGGCATTCAGAAAAATTTTGATTTCTTCTTGATCATAGAAAGTTTGCTCATCATTTCAGCCCTATTCCTAACCTCCTATTACTCTCATGATAACAATTTTTGTTCTTTATTTTAGAGAATATAAATAAAATAGGAGATAATTATCAGTAAGACTACAACTAGATCTAACCACTGTGTTAATATTTTGCCATATATTACAGATTTATTATCATTATACACACACCCTTTATAGAAAAATTAAGATTATGGCGTACATTTTTCTAAAACCAGCTATTTTCAAATATTTAATAAAAAATACATTTTTGTATATCATATAAATTTTCTTCTACAGAATTATTTTAATAGCTATACCATATCCCTTTGTATTCAGACCATATTTTATTTACCCCTCACTGCTGTTAAACAGATATTTTCTAATATAAAAACATAATTCATATATATTAATTTATGTATGAATATCTACTGACTGTCACTCTGTTAGCAGTTTCTCTAGATGCTGGGTTAAAGAACATTAAACAATTCCAAAATAATCCCTGTCCTCAAGGAGCTTGTATCATTAACTTAGAGTCATTTTATTGCCTTAGGTAACAGGTGATTTTACTTCTTTAGAAGGGAAGGGGGATGGAACAGGGAGATGCACATTATACAGTAGGTGATTCTTTGGCTGTGTATGAAGAAATAGTCATCCAGGAGTATATTCTCCCCATTTGAGAGAACCTGCCTCCTCACAGTCTTACTAGCACTGAATTTTTACCATTTTTGTTAAACTTTCCAAATTTGATAGTTCAACTATTGAATCACATTGTTGATTCAATTAGAATTTCCTTAATTTCTGGTTATTTACCATCATTTGTAAAAAAAAAAAAAAACTGTAAAAACATACTCTGGTCAGGCATGGTGGCACACACCTGTAATCCCAGTTCTTGGGAGGCTGAGAGAGGAGGATCACAGGTTTGAGGACAGCCTCAGCAACTTAACAAGATTCTCAGCAACCTAATGAGACCTTATTTCAAAACAAAACAAAGCCGGGCGTGGTGGCGCATGCTTGTAATCCCAGTACTTTGGGAGGCGGAGACCGGAGGATCCGGGTTCGCGGCCAGCCTCAGCTCTCTCTCTAGCTCTGTCTCTGTCTCTCTCTCTCCCTCTCTCTCTCTCTTTCTCTCTATCCTTAGTGAGGCTCTCCGCAACTTTGTGAGACCCGGTTTCAAAATAAAGTATAAAAAACTAGGGCCAGGGGTGTAGTGCAGAGGTAGAATGCCCCCGCGTTCAATCGCCGGTACCGCAAAAAAAAAAAAATAAAAATAAAAAAAAAACAAAGCAAAAGGGATGGGGATGTAGCTCAGAGGTAGAATGAACCTGGGTTCAATCCCCCAGTACAAAAAAATAAAAATAAAAAACAAAACAAAAAACATATTCAGCATATTATAGTGTTGACCACGAAATACTCTTAGTAGGATAAAAGAAAAAGTGTCCTTTCATAAGCTAACAGAATTTGAATCAAAGCTAGAATACACCTACTACCTCATTCATCTTTTCCTTGAACTAAGTCAAATTACTTGCTTTGCTTCTTCAAGTAACAGTTTTTTTTTTTTAGCAAGTGTTACAAGGTGTTCAAAAACAGCACTTTTCTTTACACCTGATTTCTTCCACTGAAAAGACTTTGACCCCCATGAAAACAGGCTTTAATAGGGTTAATTTAGTTATTCAAGCTGTCACAGTGACTTAATTCCCAATTATCTTACGGTGGTATGTATTCGTCTCAACCTACACATTATTTTAATGCAGCTGTGTTTAATAGCATGTGAAAAGAGTGACTGAGTTCAGTTTTGTTTAACAGAGTAGCACATGAGCTGTTCATCAGCCACCATCATGAAAAAGAAAATAGGCTGCTCTCCACGCATGAGAACAGAGTCTGAAATGCAAGTCCGGGCTGGTGGGCTCCTCCTGAGGTCTCACTGTGGCCTTTCCCCAGGTCTTCTGCCCCTACTCAGATGGAGTCACAGAGAGGTAGCTGGAGGCTGCTTTGGAGCCAGGCACCAAGGGTCTGTGACCCTCCAGCAGATCAGTTGAGCTTGCTTGGTGGCTCTCAGGCATGGCAGTCACCACAAATAGAAAGAAAATCCCTGCGTGCCAACATGGTGGCATAGTATGTTCATTCTTGAAGGCATGAGGCAGGCCCACATGCTAGAGCTTGCTTTCTGTAGCCCCTGGTCTACTTATCATCTTTTGGCCACACCTGTTTGTGTATCTCTGTTAAGAAAGGAAGGCAAATTTTCTATTAAAGTTACAAGATCACATAGAAACTGGCAGGCTTCCATTTTATAGCTTAGGTGTTCATTTTGTAACTTTTGTACACTGGTCTATATGTTCCACTCCTGGATGTACTGGTTTCCTGTTTCTCTGTTTGTAAAATCTGCCCAGGAAAACTAGCCAACTAGATTAGATTGTAAAAGCCATACTCCAGCCAATGGGGAACGGCGTAGCGGCCTTCGCATTAGGGAATAAAAGGCTGAGTGGATTGTCCACCCTGTGTGCTTGCACCCTTCTGTGCAGAAGTAAATTACCTGCTGAGTTACTTTTGAGTTCATGAGTTTTTATTCACAGTGTTATAGTTAGATATAAAATGTCCCCTAAAGAGCTCACTTATTAATGTTTGGAGCTGATGTAATTGAGTCATGAGGGTTGTAATCCCAGAAGCAGATAAATCCATTGTAATGGATTTACCTGGATGGTACCCCATAGGCCTGTAGGGTATGGCTGGATGTGGGTACCTGGGAGGGCAGCCTTGGGGATTATATAAATGGTTCCTCCTCCCCTGCTCATTGCTTTGCTTCCGGCCTCCATGATGTAAACAGCACAGTTCATGTGCTCTCCCTCCAACTCCCACTGCCCTGAGATCCGCAGTCCCCAGCCTAACATGAACTGAGCCCCAAACCATAAGAAAATAAACCTTCTTTTCTCTATGTTATGTGGTCAGATATTTAGATTATGGCTGCAAGAATGCTGACAGATACACACAACTTCCTTAAAAATCCATTTCTAACAATTGGTGGCTGATCCACGATTCCCACCATTTGGGTGAGTGCCATGGGCTCCCCACTCGGGGGATACATTCTATTGCCTCATTGCAGTAGCCTCTGAGTGCTGGGGGTGACTTGGCAGGTCCCTAACTGGCTGAGACCTGGCTGTACAAGTCTGTCGGCAATGCAGACAAAGGCCTAAGTAAACACCGCTGACCAGATAACTTCATGCATAAACCAAGGTAAGAAACAACACAGGGTGTTGGCAAAGTATTCTCTTGGTGGTCGGGATATCTCAGGGGGTTGTGTGTGGGTGACTTGAGAGGCGCCTAGTGAGAGTGGACTCCCAGGTTCCAGTTTTCCCATGAGGGACCCGGCTGGAGGGGGAGCAATCAGGGTCATAATTTGAGAAACCCCAAAAACCTCCAGGAAAAAAGGGGGGCTGAGACTCTGACAGGAACATACACAACCAGAGAATTGAGATGACTCAGCCATAGTTAAGATAAAAGTGAGCCCAAGGGCAGGGGGGAAAAAGGTTAAAAGAAAGGGAAAAATAATTTTAGGAGGAAAAGGATTTTCTTTGACAGTATTTTTGTTCTAAATGTCTGAATTATCCCATAGAGGAAAACAAAGATGAGAACAAAAATCAGAGGGTTAATCAAGTCGCAGACGGTTTGAGGAAGTTGAAAATGATTTGTAAAGGGCAAGACGTATAAAAGAAATTTTGTATGTGTGATAAGGTTGGTTATAATTAAGAGGAATTATTTAAAGGGTTTTCTAAGAGTCATATTTAATGTTTTCATTCTATGTTTGAAACAATTAGGTTTTCCTAAGAAATTGATCTGTTATCAATAAAATTTTACAAAAACTAGCCTAGAAATTTAAAAAATTGCATTTTATTAAGGCAATTTCCTGTGATTTCTTTAAGACAATAGGTTTTTTTTTACCCTCTAGGTAAAAATTTACTAAGAACTAGCTTAAACAAAGATTTTGCATCTTCATCAAGACAATCTCTTGGTTAGACTTTTGGTCACTGTATCTTAGTAGAGTCAGGGTTTGAGTGTCTGGGTTTTACAGCCTGTTAAATGACCACTTTATAACTCAAGATAAATGAACAACTATTACTTTGGGTTACTATAGTATATTTGACACCCTATATATCTATGACTATGGATGTGAATACATCTGAGGGCTAAATATACTGTGTATCTGAAGTTTATCTAAATGTTTCATAAGAACTTATAAAGTTAGATATGGGTTTCATATGCATGTAAGGTAACCACTATGGGATCTCTTCATGCAGTGTGCATTGTATCTGAACTTCAATCATATAAAATGGTTAATGAAGTTATTGAAACTTCTGCCATCTATATTTAGTACCATTCAAAAATCTATCATTTAAGACCTGGTTTATATTTGTTTTCTTTGAATGAATAAATGTTTTATTATTGTATAAGAGAGATACAATTGTCCATCAGATAATAAGCCTATTTCTGATCATTAACACTGTTCTTTGAACTTATAAAAGGTCTAGAGCTATTCTTTGATTTTTAATCAATGCTGTTAACCTACATAAAGCTATAATTATAGTTATCTTGCTGAAGAGTGAATTCTAAATTTCACTCCAGTACTAAAGGTAAAGTTAATATATACGCAACTATGATGTTAATTATTACTGATTTCTTTGTAAGTTAAGTATACTTGTGTTTCCAAAGTATCTTCTAAAATAAAATGCTTAGGAGGAAAATTTACCAAGCTGGTGTCCTCTAAACAAAATTAATAGTGATAGTTTTTTTAGGCTTATATTTGTGTTTTCCTAAATTGTATTATGGCCATCTTTAAGCAAAGATAATTAAAGGTGCTCAAACACTTGGCATTCTAAATCATGCCACTCTGATTAAAAATTGGATATTAATAATAATTATACACATAAAAAGTCAAATTTAAATGGGGATTTGTTTATGTCATCAAATAGTATCAGAACTATTATACAAACTGGATTTGTTTTGTCCCTAATAGTATTGTTTTGTATTTTCCCTGTATAACTTTGTAATTGTTGTCTGTTAACTTTATAGATGTACAATTTCTAACAGAATAACCTAAATAATGTTTTGATAGCCATTACCTGGAAAACAGATAGGTTAAAATATTGACCACTATTCATTAAAAAGGAGTGGTAAAACTGACCTTCTGGGTCAACAACTGAGACTTGGAGAACAATCAGGAAATAAATGGACTAACAAAAAAAAGAGCCAATATTTTGGCCCTCACCCTCCAAGGTCAAATAGGACCCAGGGATGATGGGACTCCTAAAGGTCCTGCAAGTCTGGTAAGTCATCTGGCCTCACAAAACGGGGATCACGAAGGCCCCAGAAACTAGGAGCCACTAGCACATTTCTGCAAAAATGAGGGTCATCAGAGAGGGAAATGTCCTCTGTGCTTCAAGGGAAGCCAAATGGTCAGCAAAACCATGATCCATCCTGGCAGATGGCACAGCTAGTAGAGGAAAAGCCTCATAAAGTCCCTAAGAGTGATTCTAAGGAGCCTTGACTGACCTAAACAGCAAAATATTTTTATATTAAGTTTGTTTGCCCAACATAGGGCTAGTTATTTGGTAATGAAAACTCAGCAGGGGAGTATAACCAAAAACAACCATATGATTCTGAGGTATAAAGAAAGAGCCATATTCACAGAGTCATTTAAAAGACCAATCACATAATTTAGCTAAATATCTTCTGACTTTGGCTCTCCCTTATATTCTACATTATAATTTATAATGGCACTTCTGCTTTTAGGCTCACAGAAGAAATAATATCGCACTGATGTCCAAAACTTCTGAATCTTTATAAAATGCTATAAACTAAACCTGTCCATCTTGAGGTTTTGCAGATCCAGGACCACTGGACACCTAAAGGAGAAACAAGATGCTTGATTTACAGATGGCTTTGCCAAATATGTAAAAACAAAAGACAAAGTCATGGATAACCCTTATAATAAGCAAATTATTAGTATTAATTGACAGGGTGATAGTAGTCAATATGCAAATTGTATGCTATGTTGTTTGTTTTTTAAAATGTAGAATGGATTAATTATTTATATTATCAGTAGAGTTTTGTCAACTTTCCAAAAATGCTATAGAAGGAATAGCTAAACAATTAGATGCTACTAGCCAGATGACATGGGAAAATAGATTAGCTCTACAAGAATTAACAACTCTAGCCAATGAACTCAATGTAATGGGGCAATGGTTCAGTAAATGGAAGGGAATAATGACATCTGTCCTGACCTCCCTTCTCTTTGTTATCAGAATGATGATTTTGGTAGGATGCTGTATTCTTGCATATGAGAATTAGTCCAGAGACTTATAGAGACAGCCATTACTAAACAGATTCCACCTCCATACCATGATAACCTTTTTTCTACTTGTAAACCCAGATCGTGAAAGTCAGCTCATGTTAACAGAATTCAAAGGAAAGAAGTGCATAATAGAAGAGGAGGAAATTGTAAGAAAGGAAAGCAATCTCTTCTATCAAAGTTACAAGATCACATAGAAACTGGTAGGCTTGTATTTTGTAACTGTAGCTTAGGTATCCATTTTGTAACTTTTGTACACGTGCCTATATGTTCCAATCCCAGATGTACTGGTTTCCTGTTTCTCCTTTTGTAAAATCTGCCCAATGAAAACAAGCCAACCGGATTCAATTATAAAAGCCATACTCCAGCCAATGGGGAATGGAGTAGTGCCCTTCACATTAGGGAATAAAAGGCTGAGTGGACTGCCTGCCCAATGCGCTTGTACCTTTCTGCACAGAAGTAAATTGCTTTGCCAAGTTACTTTTGATTTAATGAGTTTTTATTTACAGCTTCCCTAAAATCCATTTCTAACATCTCTAACATCCTTGGGAAGCTCCATGCAGGTAAACTAGTGACATTATCTGATCCATGCTAGATGTAGATGCTACTCTCCCATGAAGCATCTTCAGGTGTTTTCTGTTATATGTAAAAGGCCCCTCCTCTGAAGCCCCGAGGTGATGATAACAGTAAACACTTCTGTAGTACTTGTTGTGTTAGACACTCTTCTGAACACTCCCTTTGTGTTTTGTAAATAAGGAAACTGCAGAACAGATAAGTACCTTCTCCATGGTCACACAGCTGATAGAAGTAGAAAGACCAGAATCCCAGCCTGGGTAGTCCAGTGCTGGAATCTACTAGACTGTAGTTTGTCCCTCTCCTCTGGCAGCTATGCTGAAACACGCACCATTTGCTCTGGAAGAGGCAGTTTCAGCTCCTTGGTTTCTTGATAAGGAATCCATACCCAGAGTGATTAGACTAAAGCCACACCATAGTAGAGGTCAGAAGTGGAATTAAAAACAGATGTCCTCCCCTTTATTATCTTGCTCAAGGAGGGCATCTGACATTATAGTTACAGGTCTGCTTATGCTAAACACTGCACTGAACTGTAAGCACATCCAGCACGATATATTGCATTGTTTTATAAATGTTAAACTTTTATGTTGCACCTTCCCCCTCTGTACTGTTGTTATTTTAATCTTTAATGTAATTTTTACCTGCTTTAATCTTACCCTGAGAAAAAATATTACTGGAACCATGTCTTGGCAGGGCTGGTTTTATTTATTTTTCTATCACATGTTAAAGTAAATACCAGATTTTTGGGGGTGAGGTGGTTAGGTTTGGTTGTGTGCTTACTAAAATACTGTTTCAACCACCAGAAGAAATAGCAGCACAATTAGGAAACACTGTTTCAGTGAACAGATAGAAGACAAGGCTGTAGAGATGAGGTCAAGTGCTAGCTCTGCCACCTACTACCCTTTGGGTGAGTCACTGGAGTTCTAGTCTCTCTCCTGTAAAGACAAAAAAAAAGGACAAATACCTTGTCCTATTTATCTTCCTTGTTAGGTGTGAAAACTGAGTGAGAGATGATTCTTCATTATTCCAAAGTACAGTGCTCCTCCTCATGCACTTTTGTTCTCTCTATAGCACCTCGTGGGTCAAACACACTCAAGGCATATTTACTGAATGAGTAGAAATGTTTTCTAAGTCTGTGTAACCTGAGCAACCCCTAGAAATTCTGAGAGGTAAGAAGAAGGTTAAATGGTACTTGCTGTCTTGTATCTGCCCTCTAGAAGGTGCTCCTCTCTTCACTGTTACTAGTGGATTCTGGCCCTCATCAAAGCTCCTATGCCTTCACTAATTCCCATAGAAATCCAATAACTCTTAGCATTTCTTGGGTTGATAACTTTATGAAAAATTAAAAGATTTATTGAATGGTATTAAGTCCCAATCCAGAGACCTCTGTGAATTCCCTGGTTTTAGTTTTCATTCATTCAATTATTTATTCATTCATGTAGTGCTTGCTCACTCTCTATCTATCCATTCTTTTCTTCATCACCCCCTGGTTTTCTTACCAATGCTTATCCTTGAAAAGCCAGAATAGATATTACCTCAATGTTCTGACTATAACAATAATAACAGCTTCAGCCTCCTCCTGCATCGTATGTTAAACCATCATTCTTATGGCAAGCCTGTAAGACAGGTAAGGCCAGTACCATTGTCTCTATCTTACATGAGGAAACAGGGGCTATCACACACCCCTAGTCAGCTATGATGTTCTCAATAAAAAATCGATATTTGAACCTTGGTCTTCCCATTCTGGGGCCAGTGCTCTTTCCATTTTAACAAGAAGTGATCAAGTCACCTCCTCTATGAAGTCAGGAGATTTATACCAATTGGAGCAAGTAAGTTTAACTAAGGAATGAGTTTAGCTGTGTGAGAAGGTTGTAAATGGAGCTCTGAGTATTGCTGATATTTATAAATAGGCTATAGGAAGAGACACCTGCAATGGATTCTGAGATAGAGTGGCTAGGAAAGTAGGGAGAAAACCAGAAGATGTATCATAGGAACCAAGGGAAGAGAATGTTCCAAAAATAATAAGCATGGTCAACAGGGTTTAATCATTCCAAAAGATTCAATAAGAAGAAATCGGAACAAATATGACTATTGGACAAAGCAACATGGAAGTCATTGATGGTCTGGGAAGAACAATTTCACTGGAGTAACTGGGGAAGAAGCCATATACAGATGGGTTGAAGGAAGAATGGATGAATGGGAGGTGAAGACTGGACATGTGTAGACAGCCTGGGGAGAAGGACAAAGAAAAACAAGGCAGCAGGCAGAGGGACATGCTAGTTCAAGGGAGGAATGTGGTGTTTTTTTAAAATCATAGTTGCTCGACTAAATTTGAGTACAGTTTAGAAGGAAATACACTATGCAGAAGGAGGGGCTAATTAAAGGCTTACAAATTTTATCTTTTTACTAATCCATTCCCTCTCTGAGATAGATCATTATGGAGGTTCCTCAAAAGACTAGGAATGGAATATGACCTAGCCATACCACTCCTCAGTATGTTTTCCAAAAGAATTAAAGTTAGAATACTATAGTGATACATGTATTCCCATGTATTTGATATGTCTCTCTGTCTAACACACACACACACACACACACACACACACACACACACACACACACATCAGATTCCTAGTGTCTCATTACTTTTACACTGCCCCTTCGCAGAGCAGGACTGCAATGCACAAAAGCCAGCCTATGTACCCTCAGTTCAAACCTTAACCTCTCTTGCACATTACCCTTGTCCTGATGATGCTTCTCCTACCCAAGAAAACTTTTTCTATCTCTAATCATGAAGTTTTTTTGGCCAACAAATTCAGACAAATATATGAATGCTGATTCAATGTATGCCATTTCTCAATGGGTATTAACATTTTTAAAGAGACAAAACAGAAACAGTAATCATTTTATGTATTAGTTTTCTATTGCTTCTGAACAGATTACCACAAATTTAGCAGCTTAAAACAGCACCTGTTTATTAACTCTCAGTTTCTGCAGGTCAGTAGTCCAGTGTGGCTCAGCTGGTTTCTCTGCGTAGGGTATCATAAGGCCAAAATCAAGGTGTGAGCCAGCTGGGCTCTCATCTGGAGGCTCTGGGAAGGAATATGCTCCAAACTTATTTGGGTTGTTGGCAGAACTCAGTCCCTGTAGTTACAGAACTGAGGTTCTCACTTCCTTTCTGGCTGTCACCTAGGGGCTTCTAGAGGTACACATGGTCCCCGTGATCTTCAAAGCGAGGGATGGCATGTTGAATCTCCTCACGCTTTGAAATCACTGAATTTATTTTCTGCTAATAGCCAGAGAAAAGGCTGGTTTTAGAGGTCTTGCCTGATCTAATATGGCACAACATATAATCTCTGTGTCTTTAATACTTTCATTGTAATTATACATCATAGTGAGATTCAAAGTGATACAAACATACATGTACACATATATGTATACATGTACACATCACAAATACACATTGGTGTATTTTCCTCTGCATCTCACCCTGTTCTCCCTTCCTCCCTCCCCGTACATGTTAGTGAGATTGGTAGTAATACCTTCATGTATGAACATAACTTTGTTTGAACCGTTCCCTTCCTCAACCGTCATTTTATCCTCCCCACCTCCTTCCCTCAATCTCCTTCTACTCTCCTCCTGGTTTCTCTCCTCATTTTACTGAAGTTCCTTTTGTTTTTCCTATTTTTTGTTCTAGATTCCACATATGAGGAAAGAATACAACTATTGGCTTTTTGAGACTGGCTGATCTCAATGAGCATAATAATCTCTGATTCCATCCATTTTTCTACAAATGACATAATTTTGTTCTTTTTTTATGGCTGAATAAAATTCCATTGTATGTACATACCACATTTTCATTATCTATTCATCTGTTGATAGCCACCTAGATTGGTTCTATAATTTGGCTATTGTGAATTGTGTTGCTATAAACCTGGGTATACATGTATTAGTATAGTATTTTAACATTAATTCTTTCAAAAAGATGCCAAGGAGTGGTATGGTGCTTCCATTCCTAATCTTTTGAGAAACCTCTGTACTGATCTCCATAGTGGTTGTACTAATTTACAATCCTACCAACAGTGTGTAAGAATTCCTATTTCCCTATATCCTTGCCAGCATTTATTATTGTTTGTATTCTTAATGATTACCATTCTAATTGAAGTTAAATGGAATCTCAGGGTAGTTTTGATTTGCATGTTCCTGATTGCTAATGATGTTAAACACTTTTTCGTATATTTTTTGGCATCCCATATATTTTGATTCTCAATTTTATTTCCTGAGCTTTAGGGGTCTTATTGAAGAAGCCTCTATCAGTGCCTATATGTTGAAGGGTTGGTATTATATTTTCTTTCTAGTAATTGCAAAATTTCTGGTTAAACTTCTAGGTCTTTGTTTCATCTTGAGTTGACTTTTGTGCAGAAAGAAAAATAGGGGTCTAATTTAATTTTTCTACATATCGATATCCAGTTTTCCCAACATCATTTGTTGAAAAGTTCATCTTTTCCCCAGCATATATTTTTGGCACCTTGGTCAGAAATCAACTAGTTGTAAGTGTGAGGATTTGCCTCTGTATCTCCTATTCTATTCCAATGGTCTATGTGTCTGGTTTGTGCCAGTGCTTGCGGTTTTCATTACTGTAACTCTGTAGTATAATTTGAAATCAGGTATTGTGATGGCTCCTGTGTGGTTCTTGCTGCTCAGGATTTCTTTGGCTTTTCTGAGTCCTTTGTTCTTCCATATAAATTTTAGGATCATGATTTCTAGCTCTGTGAAGAATGACACTGGTATTGTCAAAATGACCATACTACCAAAAGCAACCTCCTCCATATTGTAAGGTTAACTGATTAAGGACCTTAATTCAATCCGCAGAATCCCTAGGAATAGTAGTACATAGATTAGTGTTTGATTAAATAAGTAGATAGAAATCTTGCAGGCAACCTACCACATCCTGGAGCTAATCTAAATTCTTCAATGAACCTCTCTACCATATCTACAGCCACCTGTGATGGACACTGCTCTCCCCACAGTCCCAGGCAGCCATGCCGTTACCTTGTGACAGTGGAGCCATCCTCATATTGCAGTAAGTGTGGGCCCGGGACCCATAGAGCAGTATCAGTACCTTATAAGTTCCTGGTCCTTCAAGGAACCCGTTTGTCTTTGCTGCCCATGAGTTAGGTGAAATTAATTAGTATCTTGCCCTTTCGTTGAAGCCAGTTTGAGCAAATGTTAGCTACAACCAAAGGAGATATGATTAAGGATTGAGGGCACTATTAGTGACACTCTCACATCCAACCATTCATTCATTTATTTCAAGGACATTTCACATCTTCTAAGTCCAAGACACCATCCTAAGTATACACTAGAAAACGATCTCCCTTTCATGAGGAAAACCATCACCCTTAAGTTACAGGTAATCATAGTGTTTTGGAGACTGTGAAATGTTGATTGAATTGATAGCCCATTAATGCCCTTCCTGTGTCCATACCCTTAGGCTCTGTTATTTCTGCCCTTCCATTCTGACATTTGGCTCAACCGTGTGACTTTCCTTGACTAATAAGATGCTAGCAGACTTGACAAACAGAGGCTGGAAAGTAGAGCACATTTTTTTCTCCCTCTCTTGAAGCTCTGCAGCCACAATGAGAATAAGCACAGGCAATATGCAGGAGGAAGAGAGGCCATATGAGGCAGAGTCAAGCTGACCTAGCCCTGGGCATCATGAATCACCAGTCCCAACCTACCCCCACAGCGGTTCAGGCACCAAGTTTTTGGGGTATTTTGTTATGTACTAACAGATAAGTGGTACAGAGAGAACCCAAGTAAGTTCAGAAATATAGGCCACATACTTTCTAACATATTAAAATGACTTGGATAAAAGGGAAAATAAGTTGCCTAAGATTTATAGCTTCATTCGTTTGAGAGACTTCAAGGGTAAAGAAGCCTTGACTGCTTCCAGTACAGCCTAGCTCTCCCTCTGTTCAGACTATAGCAAATCTGCCAGCCTTTTCTGGCATCAGCATCAGGTCTTTTAATTAAGTAATAGAAAGGTAATTAAGGCAGAAATATGATTATGTGTGTTATTCTTGTGCACCCACAGAGGAAGAAAAGCAGAGCATGCCAGCTGCAAACATCTGCAGTAAAAGTCTAGGGACAAAAAGCAGTTTCTGCTCCTGCTTCTGCCTGCTCTTTCAGAAAATACCAATCTTCTAGGGTAGTAAATCAGTGATGAGTTACTAGCTATGTAATACGTGCTGTCCATCTCGTGAGATATTAAACCGAGGTCCCTTCTGCTCACGTCCTATACCTGTCACCAGGTGTCCAATAAAAATCCTGTTCTCTGAGGGCATGTCAGGAAAGAAGAGGATGAAAACTTTCCCAGGCCTCCCTTGCCAGTGTGAGTGTTCCCCAGGCGAGGTGCTCCCTGTGGTCTGCCCCCAGGCCATCATCAGAGGCCCTCATCCCATCTATGGCCAGTGGCAATCACAGAGAACTCAGAGGAAGGAGAGTAAAGTAAGAAAGTACCTGCAACACACCCAAGCTACCTCCATCTCTGAGGGTCTGGGGGATTTCTGGGATCATTCTTACATAGGCATTGGGGGAGGCTGAGGATGGGGACAGGGCCAGAAGCCAGATCTGAGTTCATACCTTTTGTTGTTTAGACAGTGTGTACCCTTGGATAAGATTCCCAACACCCCTTATGGATCTTCTGAGTTATATTCTATAAAATAGGGATAATGATGGCTGTTTGCTAGTCATACAACTCAACTTGATTTTTTTTTTACAGTGGATAAAGTGTGAGTAAGGGGGCTAGAAATGATAAGAAATACTCTACAATGAGACACTCTGCCTTTGGAGCCATGTGATGTAAGAGCATGAGGGCTGGGGCCAAATGACCTGAATTTAAATCTCTGCCTCTTACTGACTGCATGACCTTCAGCAGGTTACTTAACTCAACTTTCCTCATCCATAAAATGGGGCTAAAGTTTATCATAAAAATTATGAAAATGAAATAGGTTGTATGTCAAGATATCTGAAAAGTGCATAGAACATAGCAGCAGCAATTATATACATCATTACTTATTTTGTTGTTTTAATTTTTATTAATCTCTACTATGTATCTAGGACATTTCTATCTATGCTTTGTTCAAGAGATTACTTTGTTCAAGAGATTACTTCCCATCACTGTGACAAATTCCTGAGATAAATTGATTTAAAAGGAGGAAAGGAGCCAGGCATGGTGGTATACACTTGTAATCCCAGTATTAGGGAGACTGAAGCAGGAGGATCGCAGGTTCGCAGCCAGCCTCAGCAACATAGCAAGACTCTCAGCAACCTACTGAGACCCTGTTTCCAAACAAAAATTAAAAGGGCTGGGGGTGTAGCTCAGAGGTAGAATGCCCCTGGGTTCAATCCCTAGTACAGAAAAGAAAAGGAGGAAAGGTTTATTTTAGCTCACAGTTTCAGAGGTCTCAATCCATGGCCACTTGACCCCATTGCTTTCGGGTCTGTGGCAGCACACAGTATCATGGTGGGAGAATGTGGTAGAGGAAGTCACTTACTCATGGGGGCCAGAAAGCAAAGAGAGAGGAAAAGGCTTGGATTGTAATATACCCTACAAGGGCATGACCCCAACAACCTGACTGCCTCCCACCACGCCCCACCTCCTAAAGGTTCCACAGCCTCCCAACAGCAACATAGGCTGGCAACCAAGCTTCCAGTGTATGGGCCTTTGGTGGACATTTAAGACACAAACATAATAATTACCAAGATATATATACATAGATAGACAGATAGATAGATAGATAGATAGATAGATAGATAGATAGATGGATGGGTTTATATCCCAGGTCTTTAGCTTCCATACCCTATAATCTCGAAGCTACATAATTTACCTGTTTTTCTTACCTGCCCAATGAGGATTATATCACTCACTCCATGTAAAATACCTGAAATACAGTTGAGCACTTGAAATATTATCTTCATTTTTTTTCTTATAATTATAATGTTAAAAGACACATAACAAAATTTAGCATCTTAACCCTTTTTAAGTGTTTGGTTCAATACTTTTGAGTATATTCACACTGTTGTACAACAAATCTCCAGAACCTTTTCATCCTGTAAAACTAAAACTTTACCTCCTTTATCTCCATTAAACCCTATTTCCTCTTAGTGTTAATAGGGGTTGGGAGGAGTACATCTTCTTCCCAGCCCCTGATAACCACCATTCTATTTATTTTTCTAGAAATTTGCCTACTCTTAATACCTTCTTTGTCCTTTTGTGGCTGGCCTACTTCACTCAATATAATGTCTTCAAGGCTCATCCATGTTGTACCATGTGACAAGATTTCCTTTCTCTTAAAGCTTAACTATATTCCATTGTATATATATCCTACATTTCGTTTATCCATTCATCCACTGATAGACACCTAGTAGGTTGCTCCCACCTTTTGGTGTTTGTGAATAGTGCTACTAACATGAACATGGGTGTGTAGTTGTCTTCCTTCTATATCTTATATTTATGCAAATAATTAATAACAGGTATGAATATTTCCTTTTCTTTCATTTCTGGCTCTCCATAGTCAAGGCAAATTAATCTTGAGCATCAATTGTAGTATGAAGTGTTAAGTTTTTTTCTTCTTCTTCTTTGTGGCACTAGGGATTGAACCAAGAACCTTGTACAATGCTAGGCTCAACCACTAAGCTATATCCAGAGTCCCGAAATTTTTCTTAAGTTAATTTGTTAATGTAGACTTCAAGGCAAAATTAACAAAGAAAGCAAAACTAGAAGAAAAACACTCATTCTGCATTTATATATTTATTAACTCAGTCATAGTTGACTCCTACTATGTATTAAGGGAAGAAAAAAATCAGACTTTAAATGAGATGTAGTTTATTTGGTATTGAGGGAGGAAAAAACCAGACTTTCTTTAAATGAGATGTAGTCTATTTGGTATTGAGGGAAGAAAAAAATAGACTTTCTTTAAATGAAGTATAGTTTATGCTCATCTCTATAGTTACCAGGGCTAAAAAACTATCAAAAAACTATCCAAAGTTTAGCCTACTTCTGACTTCTTGTATCATATCCCATACAGAGCTCAGTGTAACCTCCTGAAGGATACTCCTTCAGACCCCAGCTGAGGTCAGAGTCCTATCTTTTATGTCTTCATAGGATTGTGTTCTTTTCTTCAGGACACCTTTAGCTTTACCTCTGAGTGTATTCGTGAAATTTTTGGCTAATATATTTCTCCACTATTAGACCATAAGCTCCCTGAAAGCTGAAATATCATCTACTTTTACTCTCCCTCAAATTCTTTACCGTGTTTGGTGAATAGTGGACACTTTAAAATTACTGTTAATAAACCTCAAATGAGTGAAGTTCTCATAAGGAAGCCAATTGCTCCAATAGTAAACTATCAAATCTCTGAGTAGAAAAGAGAAATGTTTTATATTGGAAAACTTATTTATTTGGGAAAAGCATTATTTATTTTTTCTAGGGAAAAAGAGAAGCGTCCTGGTGGGTTAGGTCAGCAATGCTTTCCTATATCAAAGATGATGAAATGTTTTTGTTTTAAGTCTTTCTTGCACTAAATACTTTTCCATCAAAGTGCTAAATACACAAAGACTATTTTTATTCATGTAATGTATGCAGTCAATTCATCTTATATAAGTTACCAAACTTTTATTTTTAAAAGTATAAGGCTCTTCACCTTTTCATTATGGCTTCTTGTCTCAAAGATTTCACACCAATTTTTATTTTGCCCCATATTAAAGATGTCCCTGCTTGATTGACACCACATACTAAACACAGTAACCCCTTTGGAAAATGCAATGTCATAAATAGTAACTGTTCAATTAGTCGAAATGCATTATGAGACATTGCTTTATTAATGCATTTTGAGCATATCAAGGGTAAAAGATATAAAGACCAGCAAAAGCAAATTGCAGAAAGGAATCTCTGCCATCCTTCTCCCTTACCCACTTTGGTTCTTGAATTAAGTTGCTGGGAGTATGGATAGTAGGAAGAGGGTAGAAGCAGTCTTCCCAGGGCATCGAATATTCTCTGATTGGCATAAAAAGAATCATTACAGAAATGTAATTGCATTATTTAGCTGTAAAATACATACAGATGTATGCTAGATCCACATTTCATTGCAGAACTAGACTTCATATTGAACAAATGGCTAGATTACCTCTAAAAGCCTTTCAGCTGACCAGAGTGTAAATCTGTAATTAAGGAATTTATCCAAACTTACAACAGTTGATAAATGACGTCACCAAGCCTTAAGCTAGAGCTCCAGTCTTCTGATCCCAAATGCAAAACTTCCAGATTGATAGGTTGATGGATAGATGGGCAGATGGATGGGTGCCTGTATACACATATGTACACTACAGAGACTTTATAGAAGGGGGGCAAGATCCATGATCACACTTTTCCAATCAAATATACCATTTCATTGTTTAAGTATGACTCCTCTTCCCCAATTATTTTTCTATTTAAAAATGAAGTGCCAGGTTGATGAGCCAGTTTCCCAGTCTGACAAGCCAGAACATTAAGTGCTCTCCCATCAGCCATCTGTAGAGCCGCCCAGCCTGTGACTGCCCATCACACACTCTTGTCCTTTTTGTGCCAAGGTCACCGACATGTGGTGTGTAATGAGGTGTCCAGCACCCAGTCTGACAACATCATCCTGTGCATCCATGAAGGCAAAAAAGAAACCAGCCAACCAACCCCCCCTGGAAAGGCATTTGCTAACTGCCCACTAGCAATTGTTGAGCGATAACACATGCAGTTCCCCACATGTTTATGCAGAGCCTCAGATTTATCTGACAGTTTTACACCCTCAGGCATGATACACAGTAATTAAAATTAAAAATGTTTTGACAGCCTAAACAAATGGCTATATAAATTAGAAAGCTGTAAAAAGCCACGGTAGCCAAAAATAAAGATATATAGATAAATCATAAAATTATAAACAAGGGGAATGTTTTAATACAGGCATGTTTATATCCAGACACTTAGAAATACAGGCTAACTTTTGCCTGAAGGAAGATGGTGGTGAAAAGGGATTGTGGAAACTTAGCACAACCATTCTTTCCTGCTTAGCAATTCTTTCCTCTACCCTTCTCTGGTAACTAAAGAAAGAAAGGAATTTGCTAAGGTGATCCAACTCCTTCAAAAGCTATAATCAGCTGTAGAATCTCTAAATTTTAAAAAGCACCCAAATCAGTTACCTAGAATCTTTACTATTAACCTTCCCAAATGTGTAAAATGATGTGTGCTATATAAAAACTTGGCTTCATCTCACATTTCTCCAATGCATGGCATAAAATGTATGTTTGCAAAATAAGCCAAATATATGATCTGTGTGTGAATATAATTTCTCTCAACTAGATGTTCACAAATTTATAATACCATCTTCTACTTAAATCTTTAGTATCTGAAGAAATCATTGTGCCACCTGGCCTTGATATTTTTCCTTTGTTCCCAAGAAAGCCTGCTCACCACTAATTCAATGCACTGAAGTATCAGGGCATCTCAAAGGAGGGAAAAAAATAATTGGAAATAATCAATGGGGTTTTCTGTTCCCAGAGAAGGGTTAGATTGCTAGAAACCAGCCATATCATGTGGACAGTCTTTGTAAGTTTTCAAAGCAGTCTTCAACTTGGCAGAGTTCCTAAAATCCCATTGCCACATTGTTATCAAGTCTCATGGATTCATGGATCAAGACGAACTGAGGAAACACCAAAGCTTTTCATAGTAATCATCCTAGTCTCCTCTCACTTCTTCCTGACCTCCTGCTCTCAGTCCTTTGTGCTTTTGGCTCCATTTCTTATTCTTAATCCCACCCCTGACTCCTTTGACTTGGTATTGGTATTTGGTCTTCCCACCAGAATGTTCTACTTCCTTTTCTACTTACCCCAAAGGCCTGGTACAGATTTCTTCACTGTGGGTCACCTTGCAGGGAGGTCCAATCCAACTTCTCTTTGGACCAAAACCCTATCTCACACTGATTCCTACATAGTCTTGTCCCATCTCCACAAGGGGAAAGGAGAATTTGACCCTTCCTTTGAAATATAATTTTAAAAAAAAACCATGTCTGCAATCATTCATGATTAGAAATCTTAACATCTTAGAATTTCCCTGGTGTTTCTGATGAGCAATTTGGTAGCTGAACTCTTTCATCTAATAAAATCTTTTTTAAAAAAATCAAATAAATAAAACTCTCAATATACAAAAAGTTACTTCTTGATTATTCAGATGTGTGAAATAATTTCCTGTTAGAGCAGAGCTGGGCCAAGGGTAGCAAAATTGAATGCCTACTAGAATTAAATGAAGGGAATAGACCAAGTCCAAGAAAACAGAGTTACAAGAATTGGGCTGTGTTACAAGATCTTTTTATTCATTTAAACAAAGTAAGAAACCAAGATTTTAAAAATTCTCCCAAATGTAAATATTAACAATTAATTAAACTTTTTTAAAACACTGCTTGTCCCTCCCATACAATACAAAACCCTGACAATATGCTAGAAATGGTCTGTAGTTCTCAATTTGCAGCCTCCCATTTAAGATTTTGTATTAGTGATCTATTGCTGTGAAACTAATTTTCCCCAAATTTAGCATCTTAATGCAACAAACATTTATTGCACAGTTTCTGATGGTCAGAAATCCAGAGGCAGCCTAACTGGGCCATTCTGGATCAGCGTTGCTCACAGGTGTAGTTAAGCTGGCAGTTAGGACCCATCATCTCAGGGTCCACTGAAGTTTGTTGTGTAGCTATTGGCCAGTCCTTCCTTCCATGCTGGCTGGAGGCCTCCATTCCTCTCCACATGGGCCTCTCCATTGGCTATCGGAATGTCCTCACAACATGGTGGCTAGCTTCCTCCAGAATAAGTGGCCCAAGAAAAAAGAGAACAAGCAGAATCTACAATGTCTTTTATGACTCAGCCTCAGCTCACCTGCTATCACTTCGCCCTCATTCTATTGGCTACACAGATCCCCCCTAGGATAGTGTCGGGTAGACTATGTAAATGTGTGAATTCTGTGAGGTGGGGTCACTAAGGGGTGTCTTGGAGACTGGCTATTACACCTTTAAAAAAAAACATTAAAATGGTCCAAATTTCAGCATTCAATTTTGATTCAGGAAAATATACCATAAACCCTAGTGCCTTCTTTTCCCGCTTTATCCCTTTGCCATTTTTCTTCCTTTTCAAACTCCTTCATTATCAACTTGACTCACAGGACAACACCTACTTTCCTGTTGAATATTCTTTTCAGGCTGGGGATTCATCAGCTAGTTCCTGTGATTCTGTTCCTCCAATCCTGGGAAGCAAACTGCCTATGTGTTTGACTTTGGGCTACAGCTGCTAATCTGTAGTACCATATGTCAGGGGTCTGGGAGGCAGAGAATTGAAATTAGAATTAGCAGTCTGCAGGTTATTGTGGCTCAGATTCCATGACTGTTCAGCAAACATCTATAGAGAACAGTGTATATGACAAACCCTGCAATAGTGTTAAGGATTTAGAGAGAAATGTGAAAGCAGAGAAATATAAGGAATGCACTTAGGTGGTTAAATAGATGGTTGGGGGTGGAAAATCAGACAGGAAATGTAGCTTTGGATAGGAAACCATCAAAAGTGTATTAGAGGTGCCTAGTGAATGTATTTACTGAGTAATCAAGAGACAAGAATATAGAAAGTGGAGAGAGTTGAGGTATAATATAATTACTAAAGAATGTTCCCTGATTGTCTAATATTTTCTTTCTCCAGAAGTTGCTTTCAAGATGTGAGATTCATTGAGTCCAGGTGACAAGAGTGATAAGGTAGCAGCTACAGTTGAGTTTGGATTATGGTTGATGACTGGGGATGAGAACAGACATTAGAGATTCATTCTTATTCCTAGGCATCCTTCTCTGGAGTTAAAGGTTGTCTGTATCAGTGGTTCTCAGCCCTGGCTATGGCAATATGGAGAGAGAGAAGATTAGGGTCCAACAAATACATATTTCTAGATTCCTCCTGAAGAGTCTAATTCAGGATGTTTGAGGTTTTGATGGAAAAAAAATTTTTTCTTAAATGGATTGCACATCTCCCTAGTTTCTTAAAGTGGTCTGAATATGATACATTTTCTCCATTTTATAGGTTATCATGATTGTTGGGTTTTATAGTATAGATGAGATAGCAGTAGTATTAGGATTTTTTATTATATGAAATTCTGGCTTCTATACTAAATGACCCTAGACTTCTAAACTTTTTGAGTTGTCATATTTACTATTACGTAAAGGAATCAGTAAAATGACGCTGCTGCTTCTGTTTGTTCCTTGGGAATTCAGATAACCAGCATTATTAGGACTAGATGAGAAATATAGATAGGTTCTAAGAACCTGAATGGTCTTCTTATGAATAAAATGTACTTGACTAGATCTTTATTTTATCTGTTTAGGTTGATTAGGAGTCTTTCCTTGCTTCTACATAGTTGATATATCCTGACAATGACTGTGTAACTCTGGGGATTTCAAATAGAAAGAGACTTGATACAGGGAATTAGAGGCTTAGACAATGATAGGAATGACCAGGGAGGGAAAATCTCTTTGGAGGAAATAAAGAAGTATAAAAATCACATGGAAAATGCCAACAATGATCCCAACTTCCTGCCACTCTGAGATGTGATTCTTATGAATCTGGAAGCCAACAGAAGCCAATTCTGGTGATTTTAGATGTCTGTAAGCACTTCAAGGGTGATTCTCAGAAGACTCATTTGAGCCCATGATAGCTTCACAAGTGCCTGATTTTAGGAATTCCCCAGAAGCTAAGTGAAGCTGTTGCAGGCCAACTCAGCTATCTATCTAGAGTTGCTAAAAGAAGCAATGGCTTCTTCTCTTCCATTTTCAAATATTTTAAAATTGTTTTTATACCATACAATGTAATAAAATCATGTAATGAAAGGGATTTTGTGAAATGCACAGCCAGACTTCTCTGCAATGCAAAGGACAATAGAGATTGAGGATGATGACTAGTTGACAGCAGAGAGTTTGATACAGTCCACCCCTTTATCAATTTAGCAATAATGCACACCTCTCTACCCATATTTAAACTTTCAAATAACATCAAGCTGAGCCTGAAATATACAATTATACCTTGTATAACCAAAGGTGTGTTTACCCTGTCTTCCCAAATAGTAAACAAAAACATTATAAGTTACTCTTTATTTTCTCTGAGTCACTCTCATTCCTTTCCTCAGCGAATTCTTTTTTGATATTCTGTAATTTAAATGAAGAGGAATATTATTAATAATTATGTGAAAATTTACATAAGAAAGCTAGAAACAAAATATGCATAGTTATGAGAGTTCTTCTGAAAGTGGCCATGAAGCCATGGTTATTTTTGTTCTTCTGTGACTTATTCTATGTTTCATTTATCTCAGCTAGGTTCACAGTGTTCTCTCCCAAAATGTCTCTGTTGAGTCTGCTCTAACAAAATATCTTGAACTGGATACTTTATAATTAATAGAAATGTATATTTCACAATTCCAGAAGCCTAATATCAAGGACCAGCATATTGAGTTCTGGTGAAGGCTCATTCTAGGTTTTTAAGATAGCACCTTATGGCTGTGTCCTCACATGGGAGAAGGGCAGAAAGACAGAAGGGGCAACTGTTTTCTCAAGCCCTTTAGTAAGGGCACTAATTCATGAGGCGGTAGCCTTATGATCTAATCATCTCTTAAAGGCCCCACCTCTTAATACTATTGCCTTAGGGATTAAATTTCAACATGAAATTTGAAGAGACACAAACATTGAGACCACAGCACAGACCTGAATTTCTATAGTCATTAATGTTCCACCCAGGATTCCATTACTATAGTCTTCCAGTGACTTTTATTCTAAACTTGTAAATTCTGGCAATCTCACAAGAGAATATCCTGGTTTCAGACAATACTTCTTTCTGCCCAACTATATAACATCATGTATCTGCCCCCATTTCTCCTTGAAAATCTGGCAAGAATAATATCTCCAGCCACTACTGCATGCTGAAGCTGTAGGCATTATGGATTGTGGCTACTGGCATGAGAAGTGCAATGTGCCCAGGTAGTTGCCCCAACTTCCAGTTGATTGCAATCATTGTTGTGTCCCCAGTAGAAGCACTTTTCTCTTGAGAATACTTTTAAGTCAGAGACTCCAAAGTTGTAAGAACAGGAAGCAAAAGGTTTTGGGTATAGGTTATTAGAGGACAATAAAGAAAAGGCTGCTTTTACACCTTTGCACCCAGAATTGTATATATTAGCTCTAGGAGAAACAGTGCCATTATTGATTGCTGGCTCAGAAAATATAAGGAGTTATATTACATTTTCTCAGACCTACAACTGCCTGCACCATAACTGGTTCTTTAGTAGACTGTTCTACCATTCTATTAGACCAGTTACTCTGGGGTTATGCAGATAATACCAGTGAATATTGTGGTTGTATATTTGTTCTTTGGATATAAAATGATATTCCTTGTCAGAAGCACTGTTGGTTATAATGCCTTGATAAAGCAACAAATACTTTGTGTGTGTGTGTGTGTGTGTGTGTGTGTGTGTGGTACTGGGAATTGAACTCAGGGGCATTCTACCTCTGAGCTACACACCCAGCCCTATTTCTTATTCTTTATTTTGAAATAGGGTCTCACTAAATTGCAGAGAGCCTCACAAGTTGCTGAGGCTGGCCTCAAACCTGCAATCCTCCTGTCTCAGCGTCCTAAGTATTGGGATTACAAGCATACGCCACCACACCCGGCTTAACAAATACTTTTTAATTCCACAGCTGAACTTGCTGATAGAATCATTGTAGGGAGAGTAAGCAAATGACATAAACAATGTCTGTTCTGTCTATTCTAGTGAGTAAAAATGGCAGACTTATCCATGACAGAGTGTTCCAATGTGATTACTTGACACCAGAAGGTTGGCCAATCCCACTTATTGAGCGCTCACATTGTCTCTACTCTTGACATTCTGAGCACTCAACAGTGATTGTTATCCATGTTTTTGTGGGTTTTTTCTGTTGTTGTTGTTGTTGTTATTGTTTTTCTTTTGTGTATGTGGTACTGTGGATTGAACCCAAGGGCATTCTACCTCTGAGCTATACACCCAACTCTTTTGTTTATTTATTTATTTTTTGTTTTGGAACAGGATCTCAGTTGCCAAGGCTGGCCTCAAACTTGTGATCTTCCTGTCTCAACCTCCCAAGTAATGGCATTACAGACCTGTGCCACTGGGCCTGGCCGTTATCCATGTTTTTAAAACCTACACATAAACTTTAACTTCCATACTTTCTGTCAAGGTCACTGTGTTCATAAACCCATTGCTAGAGAAAAAGGCTGAGATCCACCAAACAGACAGTCCTGTCTACCTGATTAACAAGGGACTCCTTTTAAGGGAAACCTTTTGTAAGCCTTTACATGAAGACAAATATTCTCATGTTCATTCTAAGCTAGTTCCGTCTATGTACTTCTCTCTCAGTCTTACTTGTAATTGTTCCTCAAACCTGTTTCCTTCGACCATCTGGCCAAATTATTAGTCATTGTCCATAAATTGATATAAATTTATACCTCTGCCTACTTATCCTTTCAGGTAAAGATAACAACTTTTAGGCACCATATTCTTATGAGACTATTTCCTTTTCCCAATGTCTTTTAGGATCATTTCAGAGTATTCTCATAAATCTGAAGAGATCTAACTTGGAGTTGTGACAACATTTCATCATCTATAAAACAGGCCTAAATTCTTTCTTATGACTGGTGACATGTAATTCTCCATATAGGTTGAGGGGCAGGTGACTGTACATCAATAGTAGGCACTCTGAGAGCCATTCACCTGCACATGAACTTATTACATATAGTATGTCCATTTGATGATGAAATTATGTCACATATGTCCAAATTTATGTCATGGTGGAGCACACAACACCTAATTCATGAAGTGCCACTCAGGTGACATGGTCACTTGGTGTTTTACGGTCAGTTACAATCTCAGCTAGGATCACATAGCAAGCCAGCCGATATGTTTTTGAAATAAGACTATTTCTCTACAAAATAGAAAAATGCCTTTCTACTCAAATCCTAAAGTAATATTCTTGATTGCCAAAGATAGTATATAAAAACCATATGAATTACAGATAGTTATATTGCAATGGGATCTACTGGGCCATATGGCTAAAATGGGAAATCAGCCTGCATGGTAGCATAAACCTGCTGTAGAACTTCTTCTTGCTCTGGGCTCCAGTCTGAGCTAGAACAACTGGTGACCTGGGATCTCATTAAATGGGTAGAATAACACCTTCATATGCCGTCTAGCTGGCCTCCAAAATGCAAAGATCTTCAAGTTTTGTGATCTTATCTCAATAGTAGGAGGTACAAGGTACATTGACTCGTCTTCCTCTTTCAACAGTCTATCTCAACATTCTTCAGATCACTGGACTTCTAGAAATATCACTGAGATAGCAGGCACCTAAGTTTTAGCACAGTTTATTTCCTACCCTCTAACATGCACACATTTCACAAATTCACTTTTTTTTTTTTTTTGCGGTACCGGGGGTTGAACCCAGGGGCGTTCCACCTCCACGCTACACCCCCTGCCCTATTTTTTCTACTTTATTTTGAAACCGGGTCTCACGAAGTTGCGGAGGGCCTCACTAGGTAGAGAGAGAGAGAGAGAGAGAGAGAGAGAGAGAGAGAGAGGGAGAGGGAGAGGGAGAGAGAGAGAGAGAGAGAGAGAGAGCGCGAGCTGAGGCTGGCCACGAACAAATTCACTTCTAAATATTTGCTATTCCCAGGTCCAATCAGCCTTGTCTATTTGGTGAACCAGTGTGATGCTGTATGACTTGGCGATGGGATCAAAGTTGCTTTGGACAAGATCAGTTCTCAAACTTTTAATTTGCATATAAATCAACTGAGAATCTTGTGTAAGGACAGATATTGATTCTGTATGCCTACAACGAGACCCCAGTTTTTGCATGTTTGACAATCTCCCGTGTGATGGTAATACTGCCGACCTGAAGATCACACCTTGAGTAGAAGCAGCCCTTTGAAGGATGGCCAGAAAATTGGCATACCCCTTTAGAAAGTCAGAAATGATATCACACTGTCTTTTCAGCACACTGTTTCTGGTGAGGCTGTAGAATAGTATAGAAAAGAAAGAAGAAGCCAAATCAGTATCCACATAACAGTTTGCAAAGTTTATGTTTGACTTCCCTCAACAAAGAGGCCCCAGTTGGAACAGCCAATGTAATTGGAGTCACTACCTGATTTAGTTTGTGATAATACACTTCCATTCTCCAAGAACAGTCCATCTTCAGCACAAGTTAAATTAGGAGACAAGAGAGAAATAATCTTTCTGCACTCTTTGATAGTGGAACTAATATTGGCATTTTCCTCCAAAGAGCATTAATATTTTTTCTTTATTATTTTGTTAGAAAATGCATTCCAGGTGGCTCCATTGCAACTAGAACCATAGTGCAGCCCTCATTGCATGGTCGAGGAAGTAACCACAGTGTTCAATGTGTATATTGTGCTGGTTGCCAAGTATATCTGTCCCTTTCTCCTATGCATCTAAGGGAAATACCTAGAGTGGGTTTGTAGATCCGCTGGTCTTGCTCTAAATGGACTCAGGTTTAAACTTTATCAATTTATCTTCCTAAGCCCCTGATAGATCACAAAGATTAGTGTTTACATTAGTTTATAAGCAGTACACTGTAACTTCTGAAAGGTCAGGTTATTTCTCTTTATCTAGGACACAGTCACTCTGATAAAGAGTCTCTGTGGGGAAATGTTTGGAGGGAAAGAGAGAGGTCATATTTGTGGCAGTCTCATAGGGTCTTTCTTTAAGAAGCTCACACTTCCCCTTAATTCAGGGAGCTCCATGTCTGTAATGTCCATGGTTTGGGAATTGAATGAGAAATTATGCCTTTCTGCTTTGGTGCCTAAAGTCAGATTTTCACTCACCAGAACTAGAGGGGAAATTTTTTTCACCTACTTACATGGATTAAGTACATCTTTATATACCTGTTCATCTAATTCAGTTACAAGAACATCATGACCACTGCCAAAAATTTCTGTGGGCAACATCAGTCCATTCTGAATTTGGTTCTAGACCTGATATCTGTTACAGCGACAACTCTGACTTATCAGGGCACAAAAGCCCTCCTACTTGGGCATCTCCCTCTCCTGGATGCCATCATTTCTCTGTCAAATAAAAGAACCCTTTCCAGTGATTGCAGCTTTATAGCCACAATTCCTAGCTTGCAGAGGAAAACCATTCCACATCTCTTAAAAAATGCAATTCTACTGCATCACTGCGTTTCTCAATAGCTTACCAAACATGTGCCCTCTTAGCCCTCCTGAGAGCACAGTAGGGATGGGCTGTGTGCAGGGAATGATAATGACAAATCAACTTCACCTACCTTAATTTTCATAAGCCTTTGGATTTCTTCCTCTACATTTCACAAAGAAAGTTCTAACAATTCCAGCCTTAAAGGAGAGAGTTTAGTCTTGTTTCAGTCAAGTAACCAAGAAAACTCTTAAATACTAGCTTAGGGAGATAACACATTGGATGAAAAATCTCTACTAAGTGCACCTGTCTTGATATATGTTTCATTTCTTGCTGTCTTGTTTTGCACTCTTAAAATCCCCATACATTCCTTGGGTTCTGCCAGTATAAATAGGCAAAAACTTCTTGGATTGGATTTGCTACTTATTCCAAAGTCAGGCTTTATGACCATCTCTCTTGAATCTGTATGGATTTGTCTCAGGGTGAATCTGGAAGCAGTCAAAGGTGATGGACATGAGTGAGTCTTAAAGTGAATTGGTATCTCTTTGCAAGGCAGCTCTTTTGGATGAGGCCCTTAAATGTTCTTTAGGTGAGGAAAAGATAGCATTCTTAGTAACCTCTAGGAAGTGAGGGCAGTGATCACAATGCATCCCTGGAAAAGAGAGGGGGCCAATCCAGTCAACACCTTTTACTCTGTAGTCTCAGGCAGACAGGCCTTCGTGTTATACAAAAATTATATCAAGAGTTTGCCTGTGGTATAGCTATTTTTTTTTTTTTGCATTACTGGGGATTGAACCCAGGGGCATTCCAAGATATATCCCCAGCCCTATTTTTTATTCTTTATTTTTAAACAGGGTCTCACTAAGTTGCAGAGGGTCTCACTAAGTAGCTGAGGCTGGCCATGAACATGCAGTCCTCCTGTCTCAGCCTCCCAAGTACTGTGATTACAAGCATGCACCACCACACCCAGCTCTGAAATTTATATACTTTGAGAAAAGAACTTTGTGTGTGTGTGGTACTGGGGATTGAACCATGGGGCATTCTACCTATTAGCTATACTCCTAGCTCTGTTTTTTTTTTTTTTAAACAGGGTCTCGCTAAATTGCTGAGCCTAGCCTTAGCCTTGAACCTGGAATCCTCCTCTCTCAGCCTCCCAAGTACTGGGATTACAGGTGTGTGACACCATGCCCAGCTGATAAAAGAATATTTAAATACTGTATATCCATTTAGTACTAGATGCTGGTAACTTTTGTCATTGTATTTGCTATTGGATTTTTAATTATCTAACAATCACATAACCTTAAGCACCATAAAACAAAGAGAAAATTATTAATCACTTATATAGGTTTATTTTGCTATTAAATATATTTTGATTATAGCTTCCTTCTAGTATTTCTAAAATTTATATGTAAGTGGTCTATATTACACTTTCCAAGAAATGACTCTAATAATTATGTGGCTCCCACCCTTTGTCAGTCCAGGCCTTGATGCCATTGACTTCATCTCAGAGCTAGTAAAGAGACCTGGTTTGCTCCCAGGTTTACACAGAGAAGCTTGAACTTGACATGCCTCAATGACTGGTGAAGAAATGCTTTACTTTATTTTTAAATATTCTAATAAAGTGTTTAAATATTAAGAAATAGTAAACAGTATAACTGTATTTGAATGCATGCATATACACACACACACACACACACACACACACACACACACACACATTGAGAGAGAGAGAGAGTATGTGTTAGTCAGTCATACTATGGACTGGGATTCTTTCTGGGGAGGTGCAAAGAGTCATCATTTAAACCACTGCTTAAATTACTTTAAGATTAACTTCTAAACAGAACAACATTAAAATGCATAATCCTCACCTGCATAATATTGCTGTGGAAATCACTGTCTCCATTTAAGAAGTGCTTCTATTTAGCAAAGATAAAAAATGTGCCAGTGTTTAATTCTCTAGACAAGCACCATCCACTCTATCTGCATGTTCCAAATAAGATGGCAGCTTCAGTAAAGCCAGTTTTCCAGCTTGTGTAAAGTTTATAATGGAATGTTAATTCTCTTGACATTAATGCATGTTTATTTATAAGCAACCAAAGATGATTGAAAATAAAAAGTGTCAAGTAATAAATTATGTGAAATAGACATATTGAAAAAGTGAAATGATATAAAACCACATACAAAAAAATAATCACGGCCTTTTTTTTTCTAAATGGATGCCTGATTGCTTTTGTATCCCCCCTGAAGGTTTTCCATCAGCCTCGAAGGATAAATTACACAAAAAGGACAAGTTTTCATTAATCTGCTGGTTGACTTTTTTTTAATAAAAAGAGAAAAATGTTTAAATAATACTAAGGGTTGGTCAGAGTGTCACAAACCAGAAGACTAGACTGGGAAGGATGATGTGCCACCCCTAATCTGTGCAGGCAGAGACTAGGACATTCACAACTAAAAGCTGCATTCTACTAGTGAATAGTCACGTGTAGAAAGATAATCAGCCATTCAGGACAAATTTAGTCTTTCTTAAAATCATATACATCAAGTTGATTAATTGACTATTTAACTTATTAATAATCCCTGTGCATAAACTTCAACCTGTGACTTAGAGATGTGGGAAAGGGCATTAGCCTACATGCAGGTCTAGCTCTTTCTAAATATCAATTATGTCTTAATGGCTCAAGGAATCAATGCCTGAAGCATCAAGAGTATAGAAATGCATACATGATGGCTGTTCGGGTATCCAGAACCCTCTTTATGACCATGAGTCCTACCCATCTAAAGAAAGATAAGAAATCAGAAAAGCCTGTGTCTTCTATAGTCCCCCCTCCGCATCTCAGCACATTAACTTTTTCCTAGTTTCTTAGCCCCAAAGCTTTGGAGTCATCCTTGATTCTGTTCTCTTGTACCTTCATCTCCAGTCTTTCATCGAATCCTGTCAATTCTATCTTCAAAACAGTTTCGGACCCCAAACATTTCTCACCTGCTCACCACTAATATGCTGAGTTATTCCAAAAGCCTTAATGGGTCTCCCTGGTTCCACCCTTACTTCTTCCTGTTCCTCCACACAGCAACCAAGGTGAGCCTTGTAAATAGTAAGTCCGATCATCATTACTAGAGAATTCGCCGTTTGCTACTTTGAACATGTTCCCAGAGGTTCTTGTACTGGAAGCTTGTCCTCTAGCATACTGTCGAGGCTGTGGAACCTGTAAGAGGTGGGGCCTAGTGAGAAATGGTTGGGTTCTCTGAGATGCTTCCTTTGGAAAGGATTAATGTACTTCTCATGGAACCCTGGTCAGTTCCTGTGAGAGGAAATGAGTCCAGACCCTGAATGGTCCCAGCTTCCCTTCCCACCATGATCGCTCCCTCTCACGCACACTCTCACCATTATGCCATCTGCCATTTTGTGAGTAGCCAGAAGGCCTCACCAGAGCCAAGCAGATGTTGGCACCATGCTCTTAGATCTCCAAACCTGTGAGCTAAATAAACTTCTGTTCTTTATACATTATCCAGCAACAGAAAGTAGACTAAGCTACTAATTTAGAAGCAGAACTTGAGATAAGGACTCTTGGTCAAATAACTTACTAAGGAAGTTCTGTGAGGGTAGACCATCTAGAAAGCAGGGAGAATGGACAGAGAAGTTCAAGAGGTCAAGCAGGGGTATGATTTCAGGCCATGTACCACACTTAGCCTGACCCCTCAGGGGAGAGCTGGAGTATACATTTTACTTGCAACATTTTTCCCTACAGAGCCTAGGAGCCAGACCCTCACACTCCCACACCTGTTAGTTACTTGTTTTAGACCACTCTCCTTGCTGTTTCTCAAACAAACCAAGCCAGCTCCTTCCCTATTTCACTCTCCCTCTGCCCAGCATATTCATCCATATACCAACATGATGGCTTGCCCATTGTCTTCTGGTCTCCATTCCAACATAATCTGTCAGAGAGGTCTCCCTGGCCATGCTTCTAAAAGAGCAACCCCACCCCTCATTCTGGCTCCCACTATGCCCTTTAACTTATTTTATATTTTACCTGTCATGTATGACATAAATATACATTGCTGGACTCCCCTACTAGAATGTAAACTACATTAGGGCAGGAGCTCTGCTTCATATACTCTGAAACCCCAGAACCCTGCCCAGTGCCTGGCACATAGAGGGCCCTCCATAGATATTTGTTGCACCAATGAGAATAAAGAAAGATAACACACAGCATCAGAGGGAATATTAATCTTGAGGACAGCCTGGACCCTCTCTCCCTTAGGATAGAAAGGAGGATTTAACTGCATTGCTTATATTAAATCCTCTGCCTACAATATAGGAAGCAGCTGTTTTCTTCCGCCCAGGTTATTAAAAAGCAGCACACAGTACCCTCAGAGCTGTGAATTTCCAGCTCGTTTTGCAGGTTGCCGAATATTTCCCCTGGCCCCTTTTTGGTTGGAGGTAGGACCTGCTTTCAGTCTTATCATGCATATAGTTATTGTAACTAGAGACCTTCCTTCTGTAGGGAATGAGGAAAGGGGAATCAGAACTTCTGTGGACAAGAGTGAGCCACTTCCAGGTCTGATCACTCTTTCTCCTTCCCTTCTCCCTCTATCTCCTCCCAAAAAAACCCCAAGATTCTGAAACCAATTATCAGAAACTAAGGTGGGACCCGAAAGTAGTTTTTTCTTCAGGAAACTGAAGAATCCTTCCCACTCCTGCTGGCCATGACTCTCTCCAGAATCTTTTCACCTAGGCATTTCCAAATGTTCTTTAAAAATAAAGCTAATAGCAAAGAGTAAAATTACCATTATTTTGCAGATAAGTAAGCAACTACAGCTTGGTGTTAGAGTAATGACAAAACAAATTGTAACAAAACTTTTCTTCCAAATAATTAACACCAATAAATTATCTCTGGGAGTCAGAGGGAGGTCAATGAGAATATAGATCCAGAAAGCAAACCTCACTCTTCCACAGATGCCCAGGCCTCCAGCTTCAGGTTCTTCTGTGCACTCAAATCCGAACAGATATGCTAAGAAGCACATTAGCATAGCCCTTGGGGGAAACATCATTATGCTTTCATATTTTCCTATATTTAAATATTAAATGAGTATTCCCACATGCAATGTCCCCTCTAAGTAAACTCCCTTCTTCCTTAAAGTATCAGTTTCTTCAAAGTGACATGCTTACATAAAAGAGAGTGTCATAACAGAGAGAATTAGGACTATTGAGAGTAGTTCCAGAGCAAAAGCATAGCATTGTCAATTTTCTGGTATTTGCTTTGCATAACCGGGATACTAGTATTTCATTTCTAAGGAAGAAATGGCCGCTGTCTTTGCTCTCTGCAAATGATGCCCCTTTGGACAGAGGCTTTGATACGTGTGTGATGTTCTTCTATGCTTTGGGCTTAAGGCTATAGACAGGATGACTATGACAAAGGTCTTGGTTAAAATGAACCAAAAAAGGTGCCAAGAAAATGGAGATCTTGTGAGGAAAGAGAGAAGGGCAGAGGGGCAGGCCTAACCCTGAGAGAAAGGATGATCTTCAGTGTATGATGAGGTCACACCCTGATAAACATATCATATATGTGGCATATACCATAATAAAGTTGAAGATGTGTTTAGTACACCTACCTACCAAATATCCTAGCTTAGCCACACAGCATGCTGTAAAGCATTGGCTATTCCCCCTTCTTGATCACCCGGCTCACTGCTGCCCGGCCTTCAAGGGATTATCATACTGCATATCACTAACCTGGAAAAAATAAAAATTCAGAATTCGAGAAACGGTTTATATTGAATGCATATCACTTTTGCCTCATTGCGAAGTTGAAATATCATAATTTGGATTATTATAAATTGGAGGCTGTATTAGTTTTCTAAGGCTGCTGTAAAAAATATATATATATATATATTTTTTTTTTTTTTTTTGCGGTACCGGAGATTGAACGCAGGGGCGTTCTACCTCCACGCTACACCCCCGGCCCTATTTTTTTATGCTTTAGTTTTGAAACCGGGTCTCATGAAGTTGAGGAGGGCCTCACTAGGTAGAGAGAGAGAGAGGGGAGAGAGGAGAGAGGAGAGAGAGAGATAGATCGCGCACACGCGCATGCGCGCTGAGGTTGGCCGTGAACCCGGATCCTCCGGTCTCCACCTCCCAAAGTACTGGGATTACAAGCGTGCGCCACCACGCCCGGCTAAAAAAAAAATATATATATATATATATATATATATATATATATATATATATATACATATATACATGTGAATATATATCATGCCACAAAGCTTGAACAACAAAATTTATTCTCTGAGCTCTGGAGGGTAGAAGTCCAAAATCAAGGTGTTGGCAGGGTTAATCCCTCCTGAAGACTTGAGGGAGAATCTGTTCCATGCCTCTTTTCTGGCTTCTGGTGGTCTGCTGAAAATATTTGGCAAGTGACAGCAAAACTCCACTCATCCTGTGGCATTCCTCCATTCTCTGTTTCTGAGTCCAAATTTCCCTTTTTATAAGAAAGCCATCATATTGGATTATGTCCCAACCTAATGAGCTTCTCTTATTTGATTGTCTGCAAATAAGGTCACATTTGAAAGTATTAACACCCAACATCACATCTTTTGGAGGGACACAATAAAACCCATAACAAAGAAGGACTTCAGGCATCTTGGGAAGAAGTGGAAATTGGACCTGAGAACCTCCCTCACCCTGATCCCCTGTTACTGTAATCTCCTTACCACATGTTCAAGTAGCTGTAAAATTATAGAGGATGGGGTGCAGATGGGGAATATAGTCCCTTCAAAGACTCCTTTAGTGGGCTCTGCAACTAGATTGAGTTCCTAACTGACTCTGAATGAAATGCAAATGACCAACAAATGTAATATTCTCAACCTCACAAGAAGTGTAGGAAATGGGGTCTGAAATAGTAAGATACACTGAAAGGACTTTATTTATTTATTTATTTATTCCAGTACCGGGGATTGAACCCAGAGGCGTTTTACCTCCGAGCTACACCCCCAGCCCTATTGTTTATACTTTATTTTGAAACCAGGTCTCACAAAGTTGCGGAGGGCCTCACTAAGTAGCTGAGGCTGGCTGCGAACCCGGATCCTCTGGTCTCTGCCTCCCAAGTACTGGGATTACAAGCGTGAGCCACCACGCCTGGCTGAAAGGGCTTTAAATAAAGGAACATGACTCAACTGCTTTGTAAAGAAAAGCACCATTATGTCAAAATGTTAATAGTGTATACAGGCAGGTATCAAGATTTATATAATTCAGATTTAAGTTTCTTGTAATAGAAAAAGAATTAATTGCACCCACATAACTCTCAGTATCTGATATCTAAAAGTAACTTGGAATTTCAGAACATTGAGATCCTGACAATCTTAGCTGGATTACCTCATTAGGAATAACCATACAAAACCCCAATTCCAACAATTTCTAAGAACACTGGGCAGAATAATGGATTTTTAGAATTAAGTCCTTTGAAAAGTGATTAGGATTAAAAGTCAAAAGAGTTAAAATGATTCTTTGTAGCCTGTAAATGCGCAGCAGGGAACCACTGCGTCTGGCCAGTGAAGGCGTTTTGGGTGGGGAAAGCAGTGTGGTCTGGTTTTCAGTACTTGGCCTTTGGAGGCAGATTTCAATCCTTATCTCAGTCCTGCCCTGGCTGGCTCTGCCTTGGCCAGGCTATCTCACCTCCCTGATCCTATTTCCTCATCTCTAAAACAGCCCTAATGGATGCCCAGCTTCGAGGGTGCTGGTGAGGATAAATGAGATGATGAATATCCAGCTGTAAAGCCCTGGGACCTTGCCCAGCGTATTGTGAGAGCTCGATAAACATTGAGTAGCAGTAAAAAGAGCCCAGGAGCATGGCTTCTTCAGCTCCCCCAGCACCACGCGAGGAAAGCCGTGTGATGTATTCACTTCTAAAGTGGCACGTCCTTTACACTACCTTTTGTGCCACTAATGAAAGGACAGGCCTTTTTTTAAAAAATGCCAAAAATCCCACAAAGGAAATAACTGAAATTACACACTCACACCACCATCACCACCTCCCAGCCCCAAATAAAGAGAGAACAGCTTTTCATTTATAACCACTGGGCATCTTAATCCAAAAAGAATCTACATCATATTACAGATGGGTGTTGTCTGAACAAAGCTTATTACAAATCAATACCACAGTGTATCTTTCCTAGTTGTCCCAAATTTCAAAGGGCTAGATTACCCTGCTGTGTATTTCTTCTTCCAGTTCAAAGCTTACAAGAAGCTGATGAGAGAAACTGGCCCATATAGTTCAACTGACTTTAGTGAGAAAACAGCATGTTCTCTGGGTAAATATAAAAATGAGACTCGGGCCTCCCAAGGCCCAGGATTTCCATGCTAGTTGACCCGTCAGAAGATACATACCAAAATAAATAAATAATAAGATCTGGACTTTTAAAACACACACACATTTTACAACATCCACAGAGAATAGTGTTGTCCAAAATTAAAGTGATACAACAGGCAAACAATTTTAAATAAATCGTTAGGAAGCAGACATCAAAGTTTCATGTTATATGCATTTAAAGCCAGTGTGCTATCTCTTTTATGTCTTGCATCTGTTCTGATTCTTCAGTTTAGTTTTGAATATAACAAGTACATTCTGACTCCTACCAGCTCCTTCATTTTCAGCAGAAGGTTACCAGAAAGTCAAAAGTTTTTATTGAGCTAATTTGGTTTACAATAAAATACAACACATTTCCTGACTTCATAAATGGCTTGGCTTTTTGTCTTAGCTTTAGGAATGTTTTTTTGAGAGGTAGCATTGGGTTGACTGAGTTAGATGGAGTTTGTTTTCCAAAGACTTACTGAATAAGAGTTGCCTTTTGACCAAACCACTTACCAGGAGTAGTATGTTCTTAGCACTGTGGATTATGCAAAGATGACAAGACGCAGTCCTTACCCTTGGGGAATCAACAACATAAGTGGGACGAGAGAGTCAGAGAGTAAAAAAGACAACAGAGTAGATGGTACATGGTACAGTGTGTAGGTGCTGTAGTCAATACACATTCTGTGTATTTATAGGAGAGGGAGGTGCTCTGACTGGGTAATACTGTAAGCTTTGGAATTGAAGTAGGATTGGAGGGTTAATAAAGTTTAGGGTTAAGAAAGAGCAAACTTTTTGAGTAAAGCTGTCAAAATGGATATGAACCAGATAGGATAGAAAGGAGGAGATAAAAGGTTTGCTTTGGGTTCTTTAGCAGACATCATTGATATCTGTCCCATATGTTCTCAGCCCATGGGAGTTCACTCATACCAGTTGGAGATGGTTTCTTGTACACAGACAGATTCCCATATCAAGCTCCTGCTCTTTCTGTTTCACTGCCTGAGAGGAAGGACAGCGCTCAGCAGCAAGCAAGAGACAGGTCTGATAAAAAAAAAAAAAAAATATATATATATATATATATGTATGTATATATGTGTGTGTGTGTGTGTGTGTGTAGGGGGGAAAGGTCAACACTCCCAGAGGAAGCCTCAACACCCAATCCGTGGTAGACAAGAGTTGGTACACAAATGGCCCAGCCATGAAGCATGCTCCTTCCTTTTCTAGAAGATTCCAGCAAGATTGTGCCCTAGGTTCCCAAAGCAATAATCGTCTTGTTTATTCAGTCTTTCTTTTCTCGTTTATACTTCATAAACTACATGACTCAAGGCTTTGTCCCAGGGTCTGTTTGGGGAGACAGTGAAACAAAGTCAGGTAAGATGAAACGTGACATCCATAATCTGTCCTTGCAGACATCTCCAGGAAAATCTCCTGCTTCGTTCATTATTTCGGACCTTCAGCAGTAACAACTGCTGGTAGTTTCCCCAGATGTGCATGCTTACTTGTACCACAGGTCCTATGTGTGTGCTCTGCCCGCAGGGAGAAATACTCCTCATGCTCACTCCACCCCCATCTACCTACAGAAATACTATTATCCCCAGGATTCAATCCAGGCATGCCTTCCTCTGTAAAGACCTTCCTCCACCCAACTTACCAGCCCCTTGCATGGTTAGATATGCCTTTCTCTTTAATCCCACCCTGTGTCATAGCTTTTATAACATGATTTAGGAACAGCTGGTCTACCTGTCTATCTCTGTGATCTAACCAAACTCCATAATGGCAGGCAGGGAAGTCTTCCTGCTTTTCTCTGAATTCCTGGGAACTAGCCAAAACCCTAGTAAATAAACAGACAAATGTGCATTTCTTATTTTTTCATAATTACAGTGTCATAGGGGAGGCACACCCTGTGGACTACTGGTTTTCGGGCAACTGAATTTTATTATCAGAGGCCTTTGTTTGCCTTTTAGCAAAGCTTAAACTTTTCAAGTTTAAGTTTAAACTTTTCAAGTTTCCTTAAAGTATGGAACCCAGTTAACCTCTTGAAAGCAAGTGTCATCTATTAATCTGCTGAGACCCAGCTTCATATTTTGCCCTTCCCCTCCACCATGGCAGAAATACAGGAAATCTACTTGTGTGTTTTCATACCCATTGTGATAGGAAATCATGTGGGAACTATATTTTCCCTCCTGTACATATTTTGTTATGACAGCCTCGTTCTCAAAAATTCCAGCTGCTTTCGTCCATATTTTAATGCCATTCACTTTTTCTCATCTCATCAGTTTAATTCTTGTAGAATTTTTTCCTCATCTTGCCTGATCTCCAGAGTCAGAGCTTTTGTTTGATTCAAGTTCTTGAATTTTCTACTTGCTGCCTACGTAAACTAAAAACTCCAACAAAGGATGAGGCCTCAAGTGACATTCTAAAATCCATCCTGTAGCCTGTGGGTGGCTTACAGTAGATCTGTTCCTTGTTGATGATGATCTGTCCTGGTTTCCCTCCTTTACTTTAGAATCTTCCTTTGCTTTTCCTTCCTCTTTTCTCTATTCTCTTATTACCTTTATATTTTGGAAGTACAGTGTTCCATCCTGACCTCTGATTTCCTCTGTCCTGTCTCCATGGCAGGACATCTATTCAAGGTTTTCACTACTCATGCTCAACAGATGACTACCTTCATCTGTGGCACTTAGCTTACTGATGAAGTTTGATTTTTGTCATGCCAGCTTCCTGTTAGTCGTCTCTCTATTGTGTCCTACAGTGAACTCAAGTTCATGTTAAGAACTAAATGCATCATCTTCCTTTTCCATTTTTCTACTTCCTCAAGGCTTCCTGATCACTACCATCTTACTCATCTATGACTCCTTCCCATCTGCTTCTCCCCATAATTAGTCAGATGCAAAATCATGAATATTTTTATGTCCAAGAGATCTACTGCATCCATATAAGCTATGTAGCCTTCTTTCCACTGTTGTCTTTGAAGGTCCTTCTTACCCTTGTTTGGTCTACTCTAGTAGCTTCCTAACTGGTCCTTCCATCTGAATCTCTCCTTCTTCAATCCACACTGTTCATATCACAGTATGAACAGAGGTGATTAATTAGTATCATTCAGCATTATGTATCAGGGAGAACCCTTGGATCTAGAGCTACAAACTTTAACACTAGCCAATTGGATAATAATCATTTTACCCATGCCACCCCCCAGGACCTCACAGCACTATCCTCAAAATGTGGAAAAAATGGACTAGGCAGTTTCTGTATCTACTACCAGCTGTATTTTTCTTTCTAGCACCTTTATTGGGATATAATTTATATAATTCATAAAGTTCACCTATCTAAATGATACAACTCAGTATCTTTGTGTAATCATAGAAATGTGCAACCATCATCATAATAATCTAGTTTTAAAGTACTTTCATCACTCTAAAAAGAAACCTGATAGCAATCATTCCTCATTTCCCACAACCTCACCCTCCAGCTCAACTTTGTTTCTATAGATTTCCCTATTTTAGACATTTCATATAAATGTGATCCAAAAATATATGACCTTTTATATCTGCCCTCTTTCACTTTATGTAATGTTTTCAAGGGTTTATCTACATGGTAGCCTGCATCGTTAATTCATTTTAGTGGCCAAATAATATGCCATGTATGGATATACCGCATTTGTTTATCCATTCCTCAATTGAGGGACATTTGTCTTGTGTCTTACTCATGATAATGAATAATGCTGCTTTGACAGCTCTAGCATTGTAGACATTTTTTTTACCATTAAAACAGAAGAGTTCTTATTTGCAGAAAATTTATAAAGTCTCCTCTCATGGAGACTTTTAAAGTAAGAGTCTATTGAAAAAAATCTAAGGAGGTATCCTACCATCAGCAGCAACAACAACAACAAAGTGAAAGGGAGAGAGAGATAGAAAGAAAGAAAAGAAAACTTGAAGAAGTTTCTGTTACTGCTTTCAACTGTGTAACCATGTCTATTAAAAGCCACTTGTAAATAGCTAACTTCAGCTCTGGCATGCCATAGATTAGGCATATTTGTTTTCCAGGGAAGATTATAAATAGAGGGGGGAGGGGGGAGTGAAACAGAATGTATTTTGCAAATGAGCCCAGATGGAAAACTAACAGATGGCCATGCACTGTATTTTGTGTGTTCAGACCTACATTTAAATTAAAAATTTTCATAATTATGATTAACGTCTGTAGCAACACTAGTTTTCCTGTGGTGGCATCATATATCATGTATTGGAGGTATTGAATAGAACATTTTCATGAAAAGGTTTCAGATTGTATACAAATTTTGGTACTTGCCTGCCCTACACTTAAGAAGGAAACAAAACAAAACCTCACTCAGCAACGATGGAGAAGTGCTGAGAAAACTTCATTTCAAGTGGACTTTCTATAATAAGCCCGTCTGCCGCCATCTGGCTTTTCCTCCCATGTTAAAACTCAAAGCCAGTCATTCCATGCAGAGGGGGAAATAATGGGCCCTTATTTGCATGATTTTTTTAAGTTTCTGTTGTGAAGAGTTTTCTCTTGAATCACACACACTCCTTGATTTCTATCAATACAACCAATATATTTGTTTTCTAAGGGTAGAGGTCTCATTTTGCATACTATACAGTCCTCTTTGCTTCTCTCCTTTTCATTTCTCTAGATGATTCTGTGCCTTATTATTTTCTCAGTCTTCCTAGAGGTGGGCAGTGTTGGTGAGAGTCCATGAAATGTCTGTTCATCTAGAATCACGACTTTGGAACTGCACAGTGAGAGTGTGAAATCCAGCTCGCTCTTTCTAGGGTCTTCATTCAATTGGGTAGACTTCGTGCAGTGGAGTTGACATCCTCTGCCAACTCAGATTCTAGATGTATCAAATGAGGGAGTGACTAGCCTTCAGTGTCTCAGCTACTCTATCTCTGATCACTCTGCCATGATGCCCTACTCTGGGACGTATCCAGGCAGCCTCCTATCTTGGTGGTTCCTTATTCATACCTCCTGCTCCTCCACTACAACTGTGCCCAGCTCTGACTTGCCACTCTGGCTCAGCACTGGCTTTTTGCATTGAGTCTTCTTCCTCTAGCATGATTTATCTGTCTGGATAGAAGAGATTTCAGACATAATTCTGAGATTTAGCTCCAACACAAGGCATTCCTCCTGGTACCCATCAGGCTACTCCTCCAGGGGCCTTCTTGTGGCCAGGCTTCTCCTCTAGTGGAATGAGCTCCATCTGAGCAGTACCATTCCCTATGGTGGGTTGGCATTGAGGAAATTCTACTTTACTAATATCTTACTACAGCTGCTGCATTTTGATCAAGGTAGCAGAAACATTGACAGATATCCTGAATGTACGTGGTGTGAAGTTCAAAGTATATTGCTGGGGCAGCAGTTTGTTTACATCAGTAATATCTATTGAGTCTGGAAAGTAGAGTTGAAAAACTTTTTTTTAGATATTTCCATTCTATTTTCTAGAAGTGGGGATATAGGAGGATATGGGAGATAAAACCAAGTTCGGGTGATCTAGCTCTTTAACCTTGCTTTCTGTTCAGTATTTAAAATTTCATTCTCTAAATATAAAAATACTGGAGAGAAGATTAAAGGTGAATATAAGCATGTAGACAAAATGAATAACTGCTTTATGATACTGAATGTATAGTTTGGAAAAGTTGGGTTGGGTTTTCTACAAAAGACTCATACATCTGTTTTCAGGCTTTCCAATATATAATGAGAGGAATAAAATAGCAGCAACCCATTTTATAAGTCAAGCTAGCAGCCATGTTCGATGAATACTTTAAAATATCATAGGTGCCCATATACTAGGGAATAAACATATTTAATGCCAAAAAAGAAATCTTAGAAGAGCTGCTGAACACGGCGCAATATCACTAATTATTTGTGTAACATTTGGCAAACAGTCAAAACCAGAATTTTTTTCTGGTAAACATATTTTTACACATTTGTCCTCCCTACAAAAATAACCAGTTGAGATGCATATATTTTCACTTGCACATGTTTGCATTGCTGAGGCATAAACCATTCCTCCCTTAAAAGGTCCGTTTCAAAGTTATTAGCTAACTCATAAGCCCAGCAAACCTGGAGATCTGCGAACATATGCTTTGCATTGTAACACCAGCTTGGTAATCAAACAAGGAACAATCTAATATGAGCTTTCAAGGCAAGTGAATTTGACTGTAAATCATGGTTCTGCACATAGGTTTGTATTTTCTATTCTTAATTACAATCTGTGCAAATCTCCATTTGTTTATGGTTGCCTAATACATTGAGTGGGCTATTTGCATTCCCAGAGGCACATTTTCCATGGTATGTACTTCTCTGAGAAAAAAAACGGGTTCAGCCATTAATTCAAATATTAAGTACAAAAAGAGACATAGAAGTGAATGCTCTTTAATCCAACAAATACTTCTGGAGTACCTATGCAAAGTGCTCATAGGGATACATGAGAACTCTCTTTCACCTAGCCTCATTCAAGTTCAATTTCCTTATCTATAAAATGGGAGTAATGGAAAAAAGGAGTATTTGTTTAAAATGCTATATAAATATGAACAAGAAGTAGCAGTGGTAGTAAATTGCAATCCAGTAGGTTTTTATTTTTCTTTTCTTACTAGCATCATTTAATTTCAGGTATTTTTCTACAAAAGACTTTGTAATTGTGACAGAAACAAAAACAAAAGGTAATTGCTTTTACAATCAAGTTACCGTTCTTTTCTTTCTCTCTTTTTATCAATCCTACAACAGTTGAGTATCCTATATCCAAAATGCTTGGGGCCAGAGTTTTGGATTTCATGTTTTTGCAGATGTTAGAGCATTTGCATATACATATGAGGTATCTTGGGGATGGGCCCTAAGTCTAAACAGGAAACTCATTTATATTTCATATACACCCATACTCATACCCTGAAGGTGATCTTATACAATATTTTACTGTGCCATGTTTTCACTGTGACCTGTCACATGAGAACAGGTGTGGAATTTTCCAATGATGACATCATGTCAACAGTCAAACAAGTTTCAGATTTTGGAGCATTTTAGATTTTTAGCTTATAGATGCTAAACCTGCATTGTTTAAGAAAAATATGATAGCCAGTACCATTCAAATGTGTATGTGATTGCCGGGCGTGGTGGCGCATGCTTGTAAACCCAGTACTTTGGGAGGCGGAGACCAGAGGATCCGGGTTCTCGGCCAGCCTCAGCTCTCTCTCTCTCTCTCTCTGTCTTTCTACCAAGTGAGGCCCTCTGCAACTTTGTGAGACCCGGTTTCAAAATAAAGTATAAAAAATAGGGCCAGGGGTGTAGCGCGGAGGTAGAATGCCCCTGGGTTCAATCCCCGGTACTGCAAAAAATAAATCAATGTGTATGTGATATAGGGTGGACAAGCAGTATGTACTTGGGGCACGCCTTTTATTTGGGTGATGTTATCTACTCTGTGATTGAGAGAAAAGAAAGTCTGGCCAGCTCTTTGTAAGTTTAAGAGATTGAAAAAAAAAGGAAAATTTCACATGATTCTAGGTGGCTCAAAGGATTTCCTTGGATATATAAGAAAGCAAGGAATACCAGCAGATAATTCATCTGAAATTAAAATTTTCAGATGGAGACTACAGTCTCCACGTCCAGAACTATGTGTATCTATAAAATGGAAATCTGCCTGTGCTACCTACCACACACTGTCCTTATAAATATCCAAACCCATTGTGTATGTGAAAGCTCTTTATAGATGCCAAATAGACAGGATTTTATTATTTTTATCTGAGTTTAAAGGATGAGAAGCTGTGTGTTGAAGATCCTCAATAGATCTTTCCTCAAAGGAATAGAAATAAATGAGTAAACCAAGAGGCATCTTGGACTCCACCCAGCTTTGACATTTACATTCAAATTATCTATGATCTTATCTTCCCACAACCATCTGAGAAGTAAGGGTTACCCAGAATGGCAAGCCTGAAGTTGTATCCGGCAACAGATTGAGAAAACACAACGAAGTCTTCTGAGTTTCCTTAGGAAACATCACCTTCTCTCTTCAGGTCTCCAATCCCTCGTCTGTAACGTGAATAAGCCAGGTCAGATACTCTCTGAAGTCTTTTCTGATGCTGATCCCTAAGTCAGAGAACAAAAGAGCGTTCATAGACTGACATATCAGGAGATGAGTCATGACATGGGTGATGTCATGTATCACGAGGATCTAGCATCCGAAGAATCTCCTAACACAAGAAAAGGTGTGCTTTACAGCCTGAGATGACCTCATCAGGTAGCCACCAGAGCCCAGAGAGGCTTGTTCTGAAAAACCAGACCTTCTGCAGGCCCGGCTGATTGACTGAGAACTTTCTACTCATTTTCCTTTATCTATTTCTCTAGTTTCCTTCACATGCACTGCAAAGTTGTGATTTCCCCCAGGTAACTGCAGCCACTGTAGTGACAGAGAATCATATTTGCAATGGCCTTTTAAGAGTGTTTCAGATTGGAAGTGACCACAATTTATGCCGTCTGAAGCTGCAGGTGATTGACCCTCTGCTTTTAAGAATCTCTCTTGAAAAAAAGGCAGTGAACACCTCTCATGCTCTTTCTTTCCCCTGTGCCTTCTGTCATCCCTTCTACTCCTTCATCCTTTATTCGCCCATTTGCTAATTTATTAAGTAACTGCTTCACTGATGTTTTTCCTGAAGAGCCACTTGCTGCCCAAACAGTAGTTCAGTAATTGCTGATTGGCTGGACAGTTGTCATTTTGGGGATCTATCCCTCAAAACTGCTTTATCTTGTCAGAGCATAAGTCATACCTAGAAATGTTAAGTTCTGGACCAAGCTGAAAAGGAAAATATGGATAAGAAAACTAATAATTTTAAGAACCAAGACATTAAGTAATTTGCCCAAGGTCCCAGTAAGTGACAGAGTTGGAATTCAACCCCTACCATCCTGAGGCCAAAGCCTCTATTTTTTTTCAGGGCCCCCAGACCACTGGGAGGGAAAATATCCAGAAAAGATGGGCAGCTAGTCACTAAAAGCTTCCTTTCTGCCTACAGGGTTCCCCAGTGGCACCACATCCTCATGCATTTTGGCCCTTGAGGTGCTCTCCATGAGCCAATCAGTCTAGCACTAACAAATCTTAACCTTGCTGGCCTCAGCATTTTTCTGTGTCTGAGCTCCACAGTAATGCCATTATGTGGTCCTGATTTAACACTGTTCTATGTTTTACATTCAGGATAACTCAGTTTCTTGGGAAATCATGATAAAGGTGTTTCATTACACCAGAGAAAGTTTGGTGAATTTACTCCTTGGGTGTTGTAGCATTGAATGTGCATGTCCAGGGAGCTACCCTTTCTGTTGTCTGAAGGGCTGATTTCTTGGGTGGTTTTGGCAATGGCAGCAGAAGCCATCACAGAGCACAGGAAAATCTTCCATAGCCCCAAGCTGTAGGACTGGACATGCATGGCAGTAGCCCTGTGTATAATCAGAGGTGTGGATTGTGCAAAGAAACCTGTTTCTTAAGAACCAAATGCCTAAGTGTTCATTCATAGGCTGACATTTGCTAAAACAACTACTATGTGATAAGATTTCAGTTGATCTCAGGTGTGTTTGGGGTTTGGTTTTATGTTTTATTTTTCCAGAAGTTGCTTTACACAGAGGTTTAAATTCTATGTAACTAACATAAAAGTATGATAAATATCTCATCTCTCATATTCTATGTTTATTTGAGCTTTCATATGATGGGTTTGTGGAAAACAGCTTTGGTTGGGGTTATGTCAAGATTTTAGAGGCTCTTGCATAGACAGAGCTTTGCAGAAGTATGATTTCTTCATTTGTCACATCCTCTGTTTGCTTGGTTATGGTCCAGCCATACAAACCAGACCCACGGGGCTCCTTCAGAAAGACCTGGCCATGCTTGGACATTTGTCCCTTGGGTCATTGTCCCATCTGCCTTCATTCACAATAGGCTTTATTCCCCAGGAACTAGCTTCCTTCATGTAGTCCTGCCAGGCAGCAGGGCTGAGATGGTTAATTTGGGGTATCAGTTTGAGAGGGCCACAGGGTGTCCAGGCATTTGGTCAGATTATTCTGAGTGTGTCTGTGATGGTGTTTCTGGAGAATATTAATACTGAATTGGTAAACTGAGTAAAGCAAATTGCCCTCCCTAGTGTAGGCAGAACTCATCTGAGTGCTCAGGAGCTGGACATCCCGTTTTCCCCTAGCTTCAGACTCAAATGAAACATCTGCTCTTTTGGGATCTCAAATGCTTGCTGGCTTTCAGACTGAAACTACCTGGTTCTCAGGCCTTTGGACTGAGACTGTATAATACACTCTAAGAGACATATCATGGCTTATGAGAGCAATGACCGCTGTAGGCCCCCACTCAGGGTGTCACAGAAGACAAATATAAATCTAACAACAAACCAAACCACCCAGCCTTCAACAGCCTGAAGACATAAATAATTAATGTCACTTTTGTCTTAATGCTCTAAGTTCCAGTGTTACTCTCATCTGCTTGTTCATGTAGGATCTCACTTCAAAGCCCTCCTTTCCCCAAGTATATCTGAGTGTATCACATATTGTAACATACCCGTCTTATGGTTCACTTCATATTCTGTAGACCACATTTTACTTCAGTCATTACTTTAAGAACCACCTTTACCAGAAAGCACATCACTTCAGATGTACCAGGAATTTCTTTATACACATTGCTTCTCCAACATCTGACACTGCAGAAGTCATTCCCCTCCTTATTCATTTAATTCATTGTGATAATAAATTATGTTGATAGATTACCTTCATATACTCCCCAAGCTAATAAAAAGCACATTTAAAAATTTATCTCCATAACCCATCACCAATATATCTGTGCTTCTTCCTATTAAAAATGAAAATTCTAAGTTGGGTATGGTGATGCATGCCTGTAATCCCAGTACTTGGGAAGCTGAGACAGGAGGATTGCAGGTTTAAGACCAGCCTCAGCAATTTAATGAGACTCTCAGCAACTTAGCAAGACCCTGTTTCAAAACAAAAAAATAAAGAGGGCTGGGCTTATAGCTTAGAGGTAGAATGTCCCTGGGATCAATCAATCGCAAGTACCGTAAAAGAGAAAGAAAGAAAAAGAGAGAGAGAGCAAGAGAGACAGAGAGCAAGAGAGACAGAAAGAGAGCAAGAGAGATGAAAGAAAGAAAGAAAGAAAGAAAGAAAGAAAGAAAGAAAGAAGAAAGAAAGAAAGAAAGAAGAAAGAAAGAACTTAAATTCTGTACATGGTGAAGGAGGAAACTAAATAGTATTTTATGTAAGTATCAAATCCAGTTCATAGTAATGTAAGTACCTATATTCCTTAAAAACATTCTTAAGAATTGGACCAAAAATAGTTAAGAAGACATTAATTAGAAACTTAGGACTATTCCCCCTTTTTAAAAGTGATCCTTTCCAGGTGACAAAGTACAAAAACAAAAAATAGATTTTCTCTTGTAGGAAGGCAAGTTTTTCTTAGCAATACTCCCTACAATTAAAATTATAATCAAAGCCGGGCGTGGTGTCACACACACTTGTAATCCCAGTACTTTGGGAGGCGGAGACCAGAGGATCCGGGTTTGCAGTCAGCCTCAGCTCTCTCTCTCTCTCTCTCTCTTTCTCTCTCTCTCTCTCTCTCTCTCCGTCTCTCTCTCTACTTAGTGAGGCCCTCCACAACTTCGTGAGACCCAGTTTCAAAATAAAGTATAAAAAATAGGGCCGGGGGTGTAGCACGGAGGTAGAACGCCCCTGGGTTCAATCCCCGGCACCGCAAAAAATAAATAAATAAATAAATAAAATAAAATTATAATAGCGTTTTCTTTATCTAATCAAAAACACCTATGGGACACTGTTTCAGTCAGCATTCTCAGTGCTATGACCCAGAAAACCTGCGGACAAAAACTTAGAGGAAGGAAGATTTATTTTCTCATGGTTCTGGAGATTTCAGGGATTTAGTCTATATTAGGTCAGGTGAAGTCTGCAGAGTTGAGGGCATGGCACAAGGAGAAGAGAGAGAGAGAGAGAGAGAGAATATGCAAGGGCTCTACTCTCACATCGTGGAGGCCAGAGGAAAGAGAAAGTTCACGAGGGGGTTGTTCATGGACACATGCACATTCGCCAAGGCCACACCCCCACTGACACAACTCCTCCCATACCCCGCCTGCCTAGATTACCACCCAATAAATCCATTACAATGGATTCATCCACTGATGAGATTAGGACCCTCATAATTCAATCATATCACCTGTAAACACTAATACATGAGCTCTTCAGGGGACATTCAATATCCACACTATAACAGATACCAATTATATAAAATGACACACAAATTTCTAGCAGTCATAATTTATATGATTTCATTTCTTCCTTTCTGAATCAAGTAAGTACTCATTTTGTAAAGATCATGTGGGAATCGGAAGCTAAGAGGAGGGGTCAGGCCTGGAGACAGACGTAGTAGTCTTTTTCCTGAAGGTGACAATTATAGCAATGGGAGTGGAAGATTTCTTCTACTACAAACCCTAGAAAAGAGAAGGCAAAGAATGGGAAGAAACTGCGAGATGCCACAAGCATGTTGCTTAACAAGTTATCCCGAAATTCAGTGGCAAACAACAATAAGGATCTATCCAGAAGCTCGGGTTGACTGGGACTGACATGTGGATTTTGTGGGACCCAGGCTGAAGGGACAGAAGCTACCCAGTAGAACCACTTCAGAAGCCAATGACAGGAGTAGAGGTACGAGCCCAACTCTGCAAATATATTAAAACACTTGTTTGGTTAAGTACAGTAATATCACATTGATCACAGTTTAAAACGACTATGAAAAATGCTGCTATAAACATTCACATACAAATCTTTGTGTGGACACATATTGTTATTTCTCTTTGGTAAATATCTAGGAGTGTTATTGATGGGCTGTGTTGGTAGATGCCTACTTTATAAGAAAATCCCTAACCTTTTTTGCAAAGTGACTCTAATATTTTGCATTCCCACCAGCAATGAGAGTTCTGGTTATTCTTAACGCTTTCCATATATTTGCACATATTTTGTTAATTTAATTCCTATTTTTAACTGTTTCATGTTTTTAATACCATTAGAGGTATATTTTATTAATTTTAATTCCCCGTTGTGCATTTTTGTTATATAGATATACAATTAAATTTCCTATGCTGGCCTTATATTTTGTGTGAAGTATATTTGTTGCAAAACTTACTTATTCATTTTAGTAGTTTGGGGGTAGAAACCTTGAAGTTTTCTATACAATCATGTTGTGTTTATAGTAACACTTTTACTTTTTCTAAATTGTGTGACTTTTCTCTCTCTTTCTTGACATATTGAACAAGCTGGATTCTTCAATACAATGTGGGATAGAAGTAGTGAGAGCAGACATCCTTGCCTTGTTCCCATCTTAGGGGAATGGCATTTTAGTCCTTCACCACTAAGTGTAATTTCTAACTATAAGATTTCATAGTGCCCCTTTATCAATTGATAAAACTGTATCATATTCCTAGTTTTCATAATGAATGGGTATTGAAATTTAGCAGATGTTTTTCCTGTATCTGTTGTGATGATCAAATATTCTCTTTTGTTAGTTTATTAATATGAAGGATTACATTGTTTTATTATTATATAAAATTGTATAATCATTTTATATGTCACTCAATTTGATTTACTTATATTGTATTAAGGCTTTTGCATCTGTGTTCATGAAGGGTACTGGTTTGGTATTTTCTTGCATGCTTTTCTAATTTTTTTTTTTTTTTGCGGCATCGGGGATTGAACCCAGGGGCGTTCTACCTCCGTACTACACCCCCGGCCCTATTTTTTATACTTTATTTTGAAACCGGGTCTCACGAAGTTGCGGAGGGCCTCACTAAGTAGAGAGAGAGAGAGAGAGAGAGAGAGCAAGCTGAGGCTGGCCGCGAACCCGGATCCTCCGGTCTCCGCCT